>CM059781.1:5509135-5654135 GCA_030435695.1 Brachymystax lenok tsinlingensis | reverse complement strand
ATTATGACAGTAAGTGTGTAACAGTAACAGTGTGACAGTAACCGTCTGACAGTAACAGTGTAACAGTAACAGTAACATTATGACAGTAACAGTGTAACAGTAACAGTGTAACAATAACAGTAACAGTGTGACAGTAACATTATGACAGTAAAAGTATTACAGTAACATTATGACAGTAACAGTGTAACAGTAACATTATCACAGTAACATACACAGTAACATTATGACAGGTACAGTAACAGTGTGACAGTAACAGTCTGACAGTAACAGTGTAACAGTAACAGTATAACAGTAACATTATGACAGTAAAAGTATAACAGTAACGTTATGACATTAACAGTGACAGTAACAGTAGCAGTAACAGTAGTGTGACAGTAACATTATGTCAATAACAGTATAACAGTAACATTATGTCAGTAACAGTGTAACAGTAACATTATGACAGTAACAGTAACAGTCTGACAGTAACAGTGACAGTACCAGTCTGACAGTAACATTATGACAGTAACACTATGACAGTAACAGTGTAACAGTGAGAGCACTTTATGACAGTACCAGTGACAGTACCAGTCTAACAGTAACATTATGACAGTAACAGTGTAACAGTAACAGTGTAACAGTGAGAGCAATTTATGACAGTACCAGTGACAGTTAGTGAGAAATGTGAAGGAGAAAAATGTTACTCCTCTGGAACAGATCACTTGATGACATGGTTAAGTAGTTCATTTTATTAACAACGTGAGAAAACCACAATTTTAAATATTTCTTATAAAGAAAAAAGAGAGAATGAGTTGAACGACTAACAAGCACTAATAAGAGTGATGATTATTTTATATTTTGGTTGTTTCATATGAGAATATACTTTCCTCTGTTTTTCATTACGACAATCTTATATTAACTGTGTAGTTTAGCTCAAAGAGGCTGCCTAGAGCTGTGTGTGTGTGTGTGTGTGTGTGTGTGTGTGTATACGTGTGTGTGTGTGTGTATACGTGTGTGTGTATACGTGTGTGTGTGTGTGTAGTATGTGTTTAAGGACCAGAAGTCCCCACAAGAATAGTAAAAAAAAATCGGACAAAAACGCTACTTCTAGGGGGCTTAGGGTTAAGGCTAGAATTAGTGTTAGGGTTAGAATGACGGTTTCAGGGTTAGGAGCTAGGGTTAGGTTTAGGATCTGAATTGTGTGTCCCCACAAGGTTAACTGTACAAGACTGTGTGTGTGTGTGTGTGTATGTGTGTGGGTGGGTGTGGGTGTGTGTGTGTGTGTGTGTGTGTGTGTGGGTGTGTGTGGGTGTGTGTGTGTGTGTGTGTGTGTGTGTGTGTGTGAACTGAAACTCGGGGAAGAGGGAGGGAAGTTGATGAAGTTGATGATATCTGGATTGACTGAAAATGACCTTTGAACTGGAAGCAAATAAGATGACCTTAACCCCTCTACACGCACACACGCACAGACACACAGACAGACACACACTGGCACGCAGACACAGAAACGCACACACACATGACACAGACACACGCACACACACACGCAGACACACACAGACACGCACACACACACACGCCCCCTGCTTGCGTAGATCACAGGCGTAGCAGCATTCGAGCCAGGGGGCTGATATAATTGTATTAATTGTTAACACAATGAAGCATTTATGTTTAATGCATACCTTCTGGTAATTACTGAGAAGGTACCTTAAGGCTTCAGACTCAGGCCTATATCTCCCTCCCCTTGATTCTTTCTGGAATATTATTCATTATTCCCTTCACAGCTTCAAAGACTTAGCATTCTGTCTCCTTCGACAAGCTCGCAGGTGCACCGGATAATTAATGCATCACATGTTCATGTTTTTTAGGTTTCGCTAAACTTAAAAATGGGATCTGTGAAGTTCTCAGATGTATGAAATTACAGAATCTCTATCAAAGTAAAGGCTGTTTGAAAACCTTCATGTTTCTGTAAGAAGAGAGAGAGACGAAGAGAGAGAGAGAGAGAGAGAGAGAGAGAGAGAGAGAGAGAGAGAGAGAGAGAGAGAGAGAGAGAGAGAGATGAAGCATGAAGAGGAATGGGGTCATCCTGTGGTACAGATCAATTTTTGCCATATTGGAGTATTGAGTGTGGAATGTCTGAACTGATCCTAGGGGATGTCTGATCTGGAGAGTACCGGACACATGTTTTTTGCACATTACAGAGAGGGTCAGCTCAGAGGTATGATTCTGCATGGGAATGCTTTCATGATGAAAATAATCTAATTAAACTGAATTAAGGCAGATTTCATAGATACAGACTTCCTCACACATTGGCTGGTTATTGTTGATTCATCGATCTGGCACGCAGGCCAGAGAAATCTAGCCAGACGTTTTCCAGGGACTAGAGGTGATCAAGGCTAAATCAGGAGACTCCCTTGGCAAAGGAAATATGTGTGTGTGTGTGTGTGTGCGTGTAGTTTGTGTGTGTGTGTGTGTGTAGTTTGTGTGTGTGTGTGCGCGTGTGTTTGTGCGTGTAGTGCGTGTGTGTGTGTGTGTGTGTGTAGTTTGTGTGTGTGTGTGTGCGCGTCTGTTTGTGCGTGTAGTGCGTGTGTATATGTGTGTGTGTGTGCGTGTGTGTGTGGGTGCGTGTAGTGTGTAGTGTGTGTTTGTGTGTGTGTGTGTGCGTGTGTGCGTCTAGTGTTTGTGTGCGTGTGTGTAGTGTGTGTGTGTAGTGTGTGTTTGTGTGTGTGTGCGTGTAGTGTGTGTGTGCGTGTGTGCGTCTAGTGTTTGTGTGCGTGTGTGTAGTGTGTGTGTGTAGAGTGTGTGTGTAGTGTGTGTGTGTGTGCACGTGTAGTGTGTGTGCACGTGTAGTGTGTGTGTGTGTGTGTGTGTTTAGTGTGTGTGTGCATGTGTGTGTAGTGTGTGTGTGCGTGTAGTGTGTGTACATGTTGTGTGTGTGCATGTAGTGTGTCTGCGCGTGTAGTGTGTGTGAATGTGTAGTGTGTGTGTGTGTGTGTGTGTAGTGCGTGTGTGTGTGTGTGTGTGTGTGTGTGTGTGTGTGTGTGTGTGTGTGCGTTTGTGCGTGTGTGTGCTTGTAGTGTGTGTGTGTGTGTGTGTGTGCGTGTAGTGTGTGTGTGTGTGTGTGTAGTGTGTGTGTGCGTGTAGTGTGTGTGTGCGTGTAGTGTGTGTGTGTGCGTGTGTGTGTGTGCGTGTAGTGTATGTGTGTGTGCGTAGTGTGTGTTTGCATGTAGTGTGTGTGTGTGTGTGTGTAGTGTGTGTGTGTGTGTAGTGTGTGTGCGTGTAGTGTGTGTGTGCGTGTAGTGTGTGTGTGCGTGTAGTGTGTGTGTGTGTGTGCGCGTGTGCATGTGATTTCATGCATGTCTACTTCAGTGGAAGGAATGTCTGATGTCACTTCTAGTCTGCAAGTTACATAATGCACTTCAAGGCCCCCGATAACCAGAGAAAATTGATGTCCAAGGGCAGTCATTAAAATACACACGGCAGCATTAGACTCATGTGTAGGCAGACCAGGGGACAGACGCATTTGTGCTGTGCTGTAGCGCAATGCACATGACAAATTGTCAAACAGTTTTGATCTGTAATGTATGCCGTTCTCTGGACGTAAGCAGTACTGATGTGCCAGCGAACGCTGCTGCCATAGTGCTACAGAAGAACAGCGGAAAAGAGGTGGAGGAGAAGAGACCAGTTAAGGACATGGGAGAGGTGGAGGAGAAGAGACCAGTTCAGGATATGAGAGAAGTGGAGGAGAAGAGACTAGTTCAGGATATGAGAGAGGTGGAGGAGAAGAGACTAGTTCAGGATATGAGAGAGGTGGAGGAGAAGAGACTAGTTCAGGATATGAGAGAGGTGGAGGAGAAGAGACTAGTTCAGGATATGAGAGAGGTGGAGGAGAAGAGACTAGTTCAGGATATGAGAGAGGTGGAGGAGAAGAGACCAGTTAAGGACATGAGAGAGGTGGAGGAGAAGAGACTAGTTCAGGATATGAGAGAGGTGGAGGAGAAGAGACCAGTTAAGGACATGAGAGAGGTGGAGGAGAAGAGACTAGTTCAGGATATGAGAGAGGTGGAGGGACTAGTTCAGGATATGAGAGAGGTGGAGGAGAAGAGACTAGTTCAGGATATGAGAGAGGTGGAGGAGAAGAGACCAGTTAAGGACATGAGAGAGGTGGAGGAGAAGAGACTAGTTCAGGATATGAGAGAGGTGGAGGAGAAGAGACTAGTTCAGGATATGAGAGAAGTGGAGGAGAAGAGACTAGTTCAGGATATGAGAGAGGTGGAGGAGAAGAGACTAGTTCAGGATATGAGAGAAGTGGAGGAGAAGAGACTAGTTCAGGATATGAGAGAGGTGGAGGAGAAGAGACTAGTTCAGGATATGAGAGAGGTGGAGGAGAAGAGACTAGTTCAGGATATGAGAGAGGTGGAGGAGAAGAGACCAGTTAAGGACATGAGAGAGGTGGAGGAGAAGAGACTAGTTCAGGATATGAGAGAGGTGGAGGAGAAGAGACTAGTTCAGGATATGAGAGAGGTGGAGGAGAAGAGACCAGTTAAGGACATGAGAGAGGTGGAGGAGAAGAGACCAGTTAAGGACATGAGAGAGGTGGAGGAGAAGAGACTAGTTCAGGATATGAGAGAGGTGGAGGAGAAGAGACTAGTTCAGGATATGAGAGAAGTGGAGGAGAAGAGACTAGTTCAGGATATGAGAGAGGTGGAGGAGAAGAGACTAGTTCAGGATATGAGAGAAGTGGAGGAGAAGAGACTAGTTCAGGATATGAGAGAGGTGGAGGAGAAGAGACTAGTTCAGGACATGAGAGAGGTGGAGGAGAAGAGACTAGTTCAGGATATGAGAGAGGTGGAGGAGAAGAGACTAGTTCAGGATATGAGAGAGGTGGAGGAGAAGAGACTAGTTAAGGACATGAGAGAGGTGGAGGGACTAGTTCAGGATATGAGAGAGGTGGAGGAGAAGAGACTAGTTCAGGACATGAGAGAGGTGGAGGGACTAGTTCAGGATATGAGAGAGGTGGAGGGACTAGTTAAGGACATGAGAGAGGTGGAGGAGAAGAGACTAGTTCAGGACATGAGAGAGGTGGAGGAGAAGAGACTAGTTCAGGATATGAGAGAGGTGGAGGAGAAGAGACTAGTTAAGGACATGAGAGAGGTGGAGGAGAAGAGACTAGTTCAGGATATGAGAGAAGTGGAGGAGAAGAGACTAGTTCAGGATATGAGAGAGGTGGAGGAGAAGAGACTAGTTCAGGACATGAGAGAGGTGGAGGAGAAGAGACTAGTTCAGGATATGAGAGAGGTGGAGGAGAAGAGACTAGTTAAGGACATGAGAGAGGTGGAGGGACTAGTTCAGGATATGAGAGAGGTGGAGGAGAAGAGACTAGTTCAGGACATGAGAGAGGTGGAGGAGAAGAGACTAGTTCAGGACATGAGAGAGGTGGAGGGACTAGTTCAGGATATGAGAGAGGTGGAGGGACTAGTTCAGGATATGAGAGAGGTGGAGGAGAAGAGACTAGTTCAGGACATGAGAGAGGTGGAGGAGAAGAGACTAGTTCAGGATATGAGAGAGGTGGAGGAGAAGAGACTAGTTCAGGATATGAGAGAGGTGGAGGAGAAGAGTCTAGTTCAGGATATGAGAGAGGTGGAGGAGAAGAGACTAGTTCAGGATATGAGAGAGGTGGAGGAGAAGAGACTAGTTCAGGATATGAGAGAAGTGGAGGAGAAGAGACTAGTTCAGGATATGAGAGAGGTGGAGGAGAAGAGACTAGTTCAGGACATGAGGTGGAGGAGAAGAGACTAGTTCAGGATATGAGAGAGGTGGAGGAGAAGAGACCAGTTCAGGATATGAGAGGGGTGGAGGAGAAGAGACTAGTTCAGGATATGAGAGAGGTGGAGGAGAAGAGACTAGTTAAGGACATGAGAGAGGTGGAGGGACTAGTTCAGGACATGAGAGAGGTGGAGGAGAAGAGACTAGTTAAGGACATGAGAGAGGTGGAGGGACTAGTTCAGGATATGAGAGAGGTGGAGGAGAAGAGACCAGTTCAGGATATGAGAGGGGTGGAGGAGAAGAGACTAGTTCAGGATATGAGAGAGGTGGAGGAGAAAAGACTAGTTAAGGACATGAGAGAGGTGGAGGGACTAGTTCAGGACATGAGAGAGGTGGAGGAGAAGAGACTAGTTCAGGATATGAGAGAGGTGGAGGAGAAGAGACTAGTTAAGGACATGAGAGAGGTGGAGGGACTAGTTCAGGACATGAGAGGGGTGGAGGAGAAGAGACTAGTTAAGGACATGAGAGAGGTGGAGGGACTAGTTCAGGACATGAGAGTGGAGGAGAAGAGACTAGTTCAGGATATGAGAGAGGTGGAGGGACTAGTTCAGGACATGAGAGAGGTGGAGGGACTAGTTCAGGACATGAGAGAGGTGGAGGAGAAGAGACTAGTTAAGGACATGAGAGAGGTGGAGGGACTAGTTCAGGACATGAGAGTGGAGGAGAAGAGACTAGTTCAGGATATGAGAGAGGTGGAGGAGAAGAGACTAGTTCAGGACATGAGAGAGGTGGAGGAGAAGAGACTAGTTCAGGACATGAGAGAGGTGGAGGGACTAGTTCAGGACATGATAGAGATGGAGGGACTAGTTCAATAATCTAAATGTCTAGCATGCACAGGAAGTGATGACACCTGGGCCTTTATGCATAAAACATCTCAGAGTATGCGTGCTAAACTAGGATCAGGTCCCCCAAATGTCTATGTAATCTTATTCATTATAATCTAAAAGGCAAAACTGATCCGAGATCATCACTCCTACCCAGGTTATAAGATAGGGTGTCAATAACCTTGTTGATTCCTTCCTAATCACGGAGAACCATAGAGACGACCACATTTCCTGTTTCCTGCTTGAGTGTGGAATGTGCAGCTGTAAGCAGACGATAAGAGCACGACAGTGTATCCCAGAGTGACATTCTCCACAAGCCAGCCGATCAGTAGTCTGTCAGTTTTAATCTTCAATGTACATATGTGACCTTTTACAAACTTCACTGCCATTCGTCCCATGTGATTAATACCACCTGGGTAATTGGCTGTTAATTGCATGAGAGCTATTGGCTGAAGTGATGGAGAGAGAGAGAGAGAGAGAGAGAGAGAGAGAGAGAGAGAGAGAGAGAGAGAGAGAGAGAGAGAGAGAGAGAGAGAGAGAGAGAGAGAGAGAGAGAGAGAGAGAGCGCGGAGGCAGGATGGGAGGTTTGATAAATGGAGAACAATAACAGCAAGCTGACTGTATTATGTGATCATATTAACTGGTAGTCATTTGTGAGAGAGATAGACCTGTCCAGGTTGCCTTTCCTCACCTACTTCCTCTCTGCGTTACCTCATTTCAAAATATAAAAAAAGTCTGCCCTCAAGCCTGATTGTTTGCTTCGACACATATGGCACACATGTAGGACTTTTTTTTTTTTTAATACGTGGGGTCGAAGCAGAGAGGAAGAGATGTCAGGTGAAGAAAGGTGACCTGCAGACAAACCCAGGAAGTGATGCCAGGTGAAGAAAGGCAACCTGCAGACAAACCCAGGAAGTGATGTCAGGTGAGGAAAGGAAAGGCAACCTGCAAACAGACCCTGGTGATGTTCCCATACTCAGCCTGATGACGCATGCCAGGTATTTTACGTACCAGCGAGCCACAGTTTATGTAATAGCAAATCTGGTGCATGATGGCACAGTTGATGATGTAGCACGCAACCATTGGTTGATGCATACAAAATCTGAGCAGGGGGACTAGACCAATACTTTCTTCTGGATATTTTGTCTCAAATTCCCAGCTGCTTAAGGACCAACCGCCCAGACAACCAGCAGGGTAAGTTCAAATGGAATTGTATGTAATATGCTGTGTCAATACACCAGCATCACTCATAGAGGCTGAGCTGTGTCAATACAACAGCATCACTCATAGAGGCTGAACTGTGTCAATACACCAGCATCGCTCATAGAGGCTGAGCTGTGTCAATACAACAGCATCACTCATAGAGGCTGAACTGTGTCAATACACCAGCATCGCTCATAGAGGCTGAGCTGTGTCAATACAACAGCATCACTCATAGAGGCTGAGCTGTGTCAATACAACAGCATCGCTCATAGAGGCTGAGCTGTGACAATACAACAGCGTCACTCATAGAGGCTGAGCTGTGTCAATAAACAGCATCACTCATAGAGGCTGAACTGTGTCAATACACCAGCGTCACTCATAGAGGCTGAGCTGTGACAATACAACAGCATCACTCATAGAGGCTGAGCTGTGACAATACAACAGCGTCACTCATAGAGGCTGAGCTGTGACAATACAACAGCGTCACTCATAGAGGCTGAGCTGTGACAATACAACAGCATCGCACATAGAGGCTGAGTTGTGACAATACAACAGCGTCACTCATAGAGGCTGAGCTGTGACAATACAACAGCATCACTCATAGAGGCTGAGCTGTGTCAATAAACAGCATCGCTCCTAGAGGCTGAGCTGTGTCAATACATCAGCATCGCTCATAGAGGCTGAGCTGTGTCAATAAACAGCATCACTCATAGAGGCTGAGCTGTGACAATACACCAGCATCGCTCATAGAGGCTGAGCTGTGTCAATCAACAGCATCGTTCATAGAGGCTGAGCTGTGTCAATTCAACAGCATCACTCATAGAGGCTGAGCTGTGACAATACACCAGCATCGCTCATAGAGGTTGTGCTGCTAGCAATCATGGCTTACTAGTTAGCGAGATAGTTAGCTAGGTACAGTGGGGAAAAAAAGTATTTAGTCAGCCACCAATTGTGCAAGTTCTCTCACTTAAAAAGATGAGAGAGGCCTGTAATTTTCATCATAGGTACACTTCAACTATGACAGACAAAATGAGGAAAAAAAATCCAGAATCCAGAAATCTTGTTTGTATGTGACCAAATACTTATTTTCCACCATAATTTGCAAATAAATTCATAAAAAATCCTCTTTTCCCCATTTTGTCTGTCATAGTTGAAGTGTACCTATGATGAAAATTACAGGCCTCTCTCATCTTTTTAAGTGAGAGAACTTGCACAATTGGTGGCTGACTAAATACTTTTTTTCCCCACTGTAGTTGTCACGTTTATCTTCCGGAGGGACAGACCAAGACGCAGCGATGTAGCCAGAATACATGATTTATTGATAACACGGGACGAGACGGAACAAAACAATAAACGAAGAACGAGACGAGAACCCTAACACTAAATCCTAAACAGAACACAGAACTCTAACCTAAACACGAATGGCGAAACCTAATAACTAACCACGAAGGGCAGAACCTAACTAACCACGAAGGACAAGAACCTGACTGAACACGATAAGCGAAACATAAACACGATAAGCATGACATAAACAATAATCCACGAAACAAAAGTGCAACTCCCAAATATATATATGGTTCCCAATTAGAGACAACGAGACTCAGCTGCCTCTAATTGGGAACCATTATCCCAACATAGAAATATACAACCTAGAACAAACAAACCCTACACCAAAACGAAACCAAAACGCTCCAGCCTGTAATCTCGGGCCTGGGCGTTACAGTAGTTAACTAGGTAGTTAACAATGTAGTTAACTGGATAGTTAACTAAATAGATAGTTAACTATCCAACAACACATCATGAATCCCACCATTCCTTTCTATTTCACATTATGTTGTTTGTAAAAGATGGTTGTTAAGACAAAGCCTAGTTAGCTAGCCTGCTGGTTGATATAGCAGAAGTTATTCACTGACTTCCTTACATAATTATTCCTAACTTCAGAAACCTCAGATGCTCTTCTCTTTGTAGAGGGCCTGTTTATACTGTGGGTACTAAATGTTCCCCTGAATATGTATTCTACGGTCAAGCTCTTGCCTTTGTGATACATTTGAATTCCCCCCCAAAAAATTCCCGGCTCTGTCCTGAACGTTCTGATAAGTTCTGCTCTGATTGCTCCCCGTTTCCCGCTGACTGAGAAGGAAAGCTGCACTAGACTGAAAATCGATGCGTCATCCACAACGATATGCTTTTAAGGCAGCTTGGCAGGGAATTCTGCTGCAGTTCCAGTTCAGTTAGAGAGATCGGCGAACCTATATCAGATGTAATATATCTGGCCATAGAGAAACACAACGGTGTGCTAGGGAGGGAGAAGGCAATGTGTGAGTCAATTTAAAGATGGACAGACGTGAAATCTGTTGACGGGCGCTATTCAGAGACAGTTTGAACAGAGTTATGTAATTATCATAGCAACCCACAGTTATTTCTTACTCGCTGTTTGGTGTTTTCCATTTGTTTTGTATCCTCTTTCTCTACTTCAAACTCTCCTAATAACTGTGAAGAAAATGTTTGTTTTGTTCTGTTCATCAATGCAATGTACCCTATGACAAGGGGCCCGGGCTTCAGTCTGGGGAAGAATAGATTACAGGGGAAGAGAGAGGTGCACCTGGCAGGAAACCCTGGGCTGGAGATTCCCATTCCATTGTCTTTAATCAAACACTTCTTGATTCATGAGAGAGAGAGAGAGAAAAAAAATACACAGGAGAATATTTTTTTTAAGGGATCGCCAGACCAGTAGCAGGGAGTATTCAACCATGATAGCGGAGGACGGGAGAAGAGGATGAGGTACTGAGGAGGGGTGACAGGTACAGAGAGGCAGGATTACCAGTTGAAGGCTTTCATGACATTATGAGTAGAGGTGTTTTACTGTATGTTCTGTTACTGATTCCTGACAGGGATGATGAGTGATTGGCTGGTGGGGAGAGCTGTGTAGTCCACCTAATCGCCAAGACAGGGATGATGAGTGATTGGCTGGTGGGGAGAGCTGTGTAGTCCACCTAATCGCCAAGACAGGGATGATGAGTGATTGGCTGGTGGGGAGAGCTGTGTAGTCCACCTAACCGCCCAGACAGGGATGATGAGTGATGGGCTGGTGGGGAGAGCTGTGTAGTACACCTAACCGCCCAGACAGGGATGATGAGTGATGGGCTGGTGGGGAGAGCTGTGTAGTACACCTAACCGCCAAGACAGGGATGATGAGTGGTGGGTGAGCTGGTAGGGAGAGCTGTGTAGTCCACCGCAACGCACCGGCGGACTCCTGCTGAGATAAAGACAGACAGGAGATAAAGAAAGACCCTGACAGAAAGGTAATTACACTGACTAGTGACTACACAGCCCAAGTCTGACATTTTAATTAAGTCCCTCCTCTTTTTCATCAGCCATATCAATTCTGCCTGGTCTGCCTTTCATGTTCTAAAAGAGCTTTATGTAGAAATGGATGTATCCAGTAAGATTTTACTTAGTCATTTAGGATGTAACGTATGTACACAGTTGATATTCGTATCTGAACCCCATTCAACCCCATTACCTCTTAGTAGGCTTACTGCTTACTTTGTATGCAGACTGAAAACACGGCTCTTCCAACGGGAATAAAAGAAAAAAAATACACAGCAACTCACATGTGATTCTACTGACATGGGATTTTTTCCACTAATGCACGAGGCAGGTTCTTGTGTAGCCCAATGTGTAGCGCAAAACCATGAGGTCACCGGTCACCTGTCTCACAAGCCAATCCTTGTTTTCCAACGGATTGTTTTATTGGGAAAGTTATACACAAAAAAAAAAAAAAGCCCCACAGTTGTAATTTCAGTTTAGGATGGGTGTGTTGTGAGATGAGAGGCAGGAAACTCACAGTGTCACTTTATGTCCCCCACCTGTGACAGTACCACCCACTCACCTCCCGCCACACCATAGCTGCAACTAACAGTAATTACACTCCTCTCACACACAGACAACCCTTGATTTCCAGTTTGTGCCGATTATAACGTCAGAACAGCATTCAGTAGAGGCTTAATTATAACCGAAACACACGTGCTGTTCATCTTCGCTGCACTCTGCCATGTGCTGTTGACACCTGGTAGGCTGCCCACTCCTCAAGATGACCAAACGACTCCTCGAGATGGCCAAATGACTCCTCAAGGTGGCCAAATGACTCCTGAAGATGGCAAAATTATTTATCAGGCTGCCAAATGACTCCTCAGGATGGCTAAATGATTCCTCAAGATGGCCGGCCTGTCTGAATTCTGGCATAGGAAAACCCTGAAATCTCCATCCCTACTACAACATTTTCAGACGGAGTGGCCAAAGATGGAATGGCCAAAGGGGGCGGTGTTGCAATCTACTGCAGAGATAGCCTGTAGAGTTCTGTCTTACTATCCAGGTCTGTACCCAAACAATTTAAACTTCTACTTTTAAAAATCCACCATTCTAGAAACAAGTCTCTCACTGTTGCCGCTTGCTATAGACCACCCTTTGCCCCCAGCTGTGCTCTGGACACCATATGTGAACTGATTGCCCCCAATCTATCTTCAGAGTTCGTGCTGCTAAGTGACCTAAACTGGGACATGCTTAACTTCTTAGGGAGCGGCAGCAGAGGTGACGTTTTGGAGAGTCTGGCGTGCCCAAAGTATAATGCCTGCCACTCAGGCCCAGAAAATAGGATATGCACATAATTAGTACTATTGGATAGGAAACACTCTGAAGTTTCCAAAAGTGTTAAAATAATGTAAGTGAGTATAACAGAACTGATATAGCAGGCGAAAACCCGAGAAATTTCTGTGCAGATTTTTTTTCTGTGACCTTTGCTTTGTTTGATACTCTCTCTATTGATTTTAATGAAAACCAGCTCCTAGACTGCAGTACCTATGGCTTCCACTAGATGTCAACAGTCTTTATAGAGAGTTTGGAAGCTGTAGCCCTGAGCAGAACGGCTAGGAACAGGAAATAGTCGAGGTAGCTCAGATGTCAACAAGATTTTACGGGGCGCGAGACCGTGTGCACGCCCCACAGTATTTTCCTTTCATAATGTTTAGGTTACCATCCGAGTGAAATATTATCGCTAATATTCATAAAAGCATAGCTAAGGACGCATTATAAATGATCTATGATTTGTTTAGGAAAAGTTGATAGGTATATTTGAACGCGTTCTCTTCACGTTTCAATGGGTGATTCGACATTGGATTTTCTGATCATAACGCGCCAACCAAACAGAGATTTATTGATATAATAAATGACTTTTTCTAACAAAAGAACCATTGGATGTCTTCGTTGGACACTTGGGAAGCCCTCGGCAGAAGTTCTTCGAATGGTAAGAGATTTATTTTTGCTGGATATGAATTTTCTATATTGTAATTACTTCGCCACCATGGCCTTTTTTATTGCCTTACCTTCCTTATCTTACCTCATTTGCACACATTGTATATAGATTTGATTTGCTAATGTATTATTGACTGTATGTTTGTTTACTCCATGTGTAACTCTGTGTTGTTGTATGTGTCGAACTGCTTTGCTTCATCTTGGCCAGGTCGCAGTTGTAAATGAGAACTTGTTCTCAACTAGTCTACCTGGTTAAATAAAGGGGAAATAAAAATGTAAAAAAAAAATGGCCAAATGACTCCTGGTAAATACCGCTGGGATGTAAGTTGTTTCCACCTCACGTTGCTCACTGAGTACCTTGTCCTGGCTGGGGGATAGAGTTCTCTGCCACCCCTACTCAGTCCCAGTCCCAGTCCCATTAGCAGCCAGGTGTGTGAGGTGTGTTTAGTGAGTGTGACGTGAGCCATTTCAGGGGAAACTACAATTACTCATATGATTGTTTCAGGACTTGGATATAATCACTTATTTTGGATGGAAACAATTATTTCGCTTTGTTTGTTGAAGTGTTTGTTGAAGATAACCAGTGTATTAGTGTATTCTGTCTAGCTGTGTGATATATTCTAGACTGTTAGGGTATTCCGTCTAGCTGTGTGATATATTTTCTAGACTGTTAGGGTATTCTCTCTAGCTGTGTGATATTTTCTAGAGTGTCAGGGTATTCCGTCTAGCTGTGTGATATATTTTCTAGACTGTTAGGGTATTCCGTCTAGCTGTGTGATATATTCTAGAGTGTCAGGGTGTTCTGTCTAGCTGTGTGATATATTCTAGACTGTTAGGGTATTCCGTCTAGCTGTGTGATATATTAAAGAGTGTCAGGGTATACTGTCTAGCTGTGTGATATTTTCTAGACTGTTAGGGTATTCCGTCTAGCTGTGTGATATATTCTAGAGTGTCAGGGTGTTCTGTCTAGCTGTGTGATATATTCTAGACTGTTAGGGTATTCCGTCTAGCTGTGTGATATATTCTAGAGTGTCAGGGTGTTCTGTCTAGCTGTGTGATATATTCTAGACTGTTAGGGTATTCCGTCTAGCTGTGTGATATATTAAAGAGTGTCAGTGTCACGTCCAGGCCTGAAAAGACAGGCTGGCGTGTTTTTGCTTTGGTTTTGGTGTAGGGTTTTTATGTTCTAGGTGTTATATTTCTATGTTGGGGTAATGGTTCCCAATTAGAGGCAGCTGTGTGTTGTTGTCTCTAATTGGGAACCATATATATGTTTGTAGTTTTCACTTGGGGTTTGTGGGTTATTGTTTGTACATAGCTTTAGTGGTTTTCACGTGTTATGTTGCGTTACGATCTTCATTCATTTTGTTGTATATTTGCCCAGTTACGTGTGTTACGTTTTCGTTTAATAAACATGTATACTGGATGCCTCGCTGCGCCTTGGTCTGTCACTTCCGAAGATCGTGACAGTCAGGGTATTCTGTCTAGCTGTGTGATATTTTGTAGACTGTTAGGGTATTCCGTCTAGCTGTGTGATATATTCTAGAGTGTCAGAGTATTCTGTCTAGCTGTGTGATATATTCTAGAGTGTCAGGGTATTCCGTCTAGCTGTGTGATATATTTTCTAGAGTGTCAGGGTGTTCTGTCTAGCTGTGTGATATATTCTAGAGTGTCAGGGTGTTCTGTCTAGCTGTGATATATTTTCTAGACTGTTAGGGTATTCCGTCTAGCTGTGTGATATATTCTAGAGTGTCAGGGTATTCTGTCTAGCTGTGTGATATATTCTAGAGTGTCAGGGTATTCCGTCTAGCTGTGTGATATATTTTCTAGAGTGTCAGGGTGTTCTGTCTAGCTGTGTGATATATTCTAGAGCGTCAGGGTGTTCCGTCTAGCTGTGTGATATATTCTAGAGCGTTAGGGTATTCTGTATAACTGTGTTATTTGCAAGGTGAGATGTTTTCTCTTCTGAGATCATTCATTTTCCACCTCCTCGTTACCTCTCCTGGTCATGTCCAAATTGTTGGGCGTTGTCTAAACTCCTCGCCGCTTGCCAGAGCTCTATAGTCAGACAATGCAACGTAGCCCCAGAGCTCCAGGGTTAACCCTCCTGCAGGGAGGAAATATACTTTTTTTTGTGGGAATATCTCCTTTCCTTTCCCCTGTGAGCTGATGAGAGAGGGGCGGAGAGCGGATTGAATTAGTGCCCAGTGATTTGGTCCCAAGGAAAATGGAGAGAGTTAATGAAAGAAAATCCAGAGCATTATTCTGCTACCTGCTGGGTGGAGGAAGGGAGGGAGGGTGATTGGGTGATGCAATACACACTATGAATAACACATCACTGTCTACTGGCTGGGTTTCCTCTCACCACCAGGGAAATGGAGTGTGATTTAGCCAAGTTCATGGACAGTGGGATGTTTATTAAACAAGTCTCCTTGGAGAAGCAAATCATGACACAAGGGATGAAGGATTATAACGATAATGCTGCTGATTATGACACCATTGGTAATGTGGGTGATGATGAAGATAATGGTCTGATTATGACAGCAGTGGTAATGGAGGTGATGATGACGATAATGGTCTGAATATAACAGCAGTGGTAATGGAGGTGATGATGAAGATACTAGCTATGATCATGATGCACTGTTCCTATACAAACTCCATAGCTTATTATTTACACAGTCAGATCAGTTGGTGGTGAAGTACAGATCAGCTGGTGATGAAGATCAGATCAGTAGGTGATGAAGATCAGATCAGTAGGTGGTGAAGATCAGATCAGTAGGTGGTGAAGATCAGATCAGTTGGTGATGAAGATCAGATCAGTTGGTGGTGAAGATCAGATCAGTAGGTGGTGAAGATCAGATCAGTAGGTGGTGAAGGTCAGATCAGTAGGTGGTGAAGATCAGATCAGTAGGTGGTGAAGATCAGATCAGTTGGTGATGAAGATCAGATCAGTAGGTGAGGAAGATCAGATCAGTAAGTGGTGAAGATCAGATCAGTTGGTGAGGAAGATCAGATCAGTTGGTGGTGAAGATCAGATCAGTAGGTGATGAAAATCAAATTGGTTGGTGATGAAAATCAGATCAGTAGGTGATGAAGATCAGATCAGTAGGTGGTGAAGATTTGATCAGTTGGTGGTGAAGATCAGATCAGTAGGTGATGAAAATCAGATCAGTAGGTGGTGAAGATCATATCAGTTGGTGATGAAGATCATATCAGTTGGTGATGAAGATCAGATCAGTTGGTGATGAAGTTCAGATCAGTTGGTGATGAAGATCAGATCAGTTGGTGATGAAGTTCAGATCAGTTGGTGATGAAGATCAGATCAGTAGGTAATGGTCAGAAGTCAATTCAGAGCAGCGACTCTGGTTCAAGGCTGGACAATCTTACCCATCACCGTATCACCATATTTGTCTCTGTCATTAACTACAAAGCCAATGGATTTCAGCCGGAGGAGTAGGAAAGTAACTGAGGATAATGGAGAACGTAGAACCTTATCTCAAACACTGCTTCTCTCTTAAACCTAACATTCATCCCCTAGTGATAAACAATCCTGCCAACATGGCACTACTAGTAAACCTATTTCACCTTATGGAGCTTTGATAACTGTTCCTCAAAGCTAGTTTAACTTGCCATTTGCCAGGTTATCAAAAATAATAATAAAATACATGATTCAGCTTCAAAATCACTGTGAAAGCTGCTGGCAGGAAGTGCAAGGGGGAGGGGCGGTTATATAATTGCTGCCGTACCATGCTGAAAAGGCTATTCAAAAGCCATTCTGAGCAACACTGATTGGCTCCCCCTCCTTCCTATGCCCCTTCTCAATGCATTCCCTGCCATTCAAAACACAAGGAGGCCTTTCCGGATGCTTGGAATAGTTTGCATGGCAGAATAACAAGCTAATTAGAGCTTGTGTGGTGATGGATGGCTCTGAAGGGGCACTAGTATGGGCACAAGGGACAGAATAGCACCCTCATAGCCTTACAGCCAACCGACACGCCTTGATGACACCCTCATAGCCTTACAGGCAACTGACACGCCTTGATGACTTAATTGGCAGCCCAATGGTGGGTGGTGGTGGGGGGAACTTTGGCCTCTGTCTAATTGCTGTGCTGGCCCCCTGTAGATGGACTAATGTGCTCCCTGTACTACTCCACTTTATGTTTCTCAGGATCTGATGTCATTGTTGGGGTCAATAAGTTACTTAAAGTGTCATTTTTTGCTGTCAAACAAGGAATGAACGATGAGGAGGGTTGAAAGTGGCAGCTTCAAAGGGTACCACTTAGAAATAATCTGTTTTTTTTTCATATACAGTGAGGGAAAAAAGTATTTGATCCCCTGCTGATTTCGTACGTTTGCCCACTGACAAAGAAATGATCAGTCTATATTTTTTATGGTAGGTTTATTTGAACAGTGAGAGACAGAATAACAACAAAAAAATCCAGAAAAACGCATGTGAAAAATGTTATAAATTGATTAGCATTTTAATGAGGGAAATAAGTATTTGACCCCTCTCCAAAACATGACTAGGTACTTGGTGGCAAAACACTTGTTGGCAATCACAGAGGTCAGACGTTTCTTGTAGTTGGCCACCAGGTTTGTACACATCTCAGGAGGTATTTTGTCCCACTCCTCTTTGCAGATCTTCTCCAAGTCATTAAGGTTTCGAGGCTGACGTTTGGCAACTCGAACCTTCAGCTCCCTCCACAGATTTTCTATGGGATTAAGGTCTGGAGACTGGCTTGGCGACTCCAGGACCTTAATGTGCTTTTTCTTGAGCCACTCCTTTGTTGCCTTGGCCGTGTGTTTTGCGTCATTGTCATGCTGGAATACCGATCCACGACCCATTTTCAATGCCCTGGCACACACTGTACATAGATGTTTCTATTGTGTTATTGACTGTACGTTTGTTTATGTGTAACTCTGTGTTGTTGTTTTTGTCGCACTGCTTTGCTTTATCTTGGCCAGGTCGCAGTTGTAAATGAAAACTTGTTCTCAACTGGCCTACCTGGTTAAATAAAGGTGAATTTTTTTTATTATTTTTTTAAGTCATGGTAATTAGGCTTCTCCAAGCTCTGATGCTGCTCATGGTCATTAGTAGTCTATCAAACCTGCTAACCGCCTGGTACTCAGCACTCTATTGCCCCTCTAATCATTCTGACATCAAAGCAAATTTAAATTGAAAATCAAACATTTCATGAGAGCCCATTAGCTCAAGTTGCACAACATTTCTATAGGCTATGCAATTGCGCTAGAAAATAAAGTGATGGCCTCTATTAAAAAGAGGAGGATCCCATCAGCTTTCTACAGGCTAGGCTAGGCCTACCACGGTATATTTATATATTACTTTCCTAATATTAAGCACATTGCTTATCACAACAGTGTTCTCCATTCGCTATTTACAGTTGAAGTCAGAAGTTTACATACACTTAGGTTGGAGTCAATAAAACTTGTTTTTCAACCACTCCACAAATTTCTTGTTAACAAACCATAGTTTTGGCAAGTCAGTTAGGACATCTACTTTGTGCATGACACAAGTAATTTTCCCAACAATTGTTCACAGACTTTAGAAGCTTCTGATAGGCTAATTGACATAATTTGAGTCCAGTGTACCTGTGGATGTATTTCAAGGCCTACCTTCAAACTCAGTGCCTTTTTGCTTGACATCATGGGAAAATCTAAAGAAATCAGCCAAGACCTCAGAAAAAGATTGTAGACCTCCACAAGTCTGGTTCATCCTTGGGAGCAATTTCCAAATGCCTGAAGGTACCACGTTCATCTGTACAAACAATAGTACGCAAATATAAACACCATGGGACCACGCAGCCGCCATACCGCTCAGGAAGGAGACGCGTTCTGTCTCATAGAGATGAACGTATTTTGGTGCGAAAAGTGCAAATCAATCCCAGAACAGCAAAGGACCCTGTGAAGATGCTGGAGGAAACCGGTACAAAAGTATCTATATCCACAGTAAAACACGTCCTATATTGACATAACCAGAAAGGCCGCTCAGCAAGGAAGAAGCCACTGCTACAAAACCGCCCAAAAAATGGAGGAAAAGTATGTGGATATATTGAAGCAACATCTCAAGACATCAGTCAGGAATTTAAAGCTTGTTCGCAAATGGGTCTTCCAAAATTGGCTTAAGGACAACCAAGTCTATGTATTGGAGTTGCCATCACAAAGCCCTGACCTCAATCCAATAGACAATTTGTGGGCAGAACTGAAAAAGCTAGTGCCAGCAAGGAGGCTTACAAACCCGACTCAGTTAAACCAGCTCAGTCAGCAGGAATGGGTCAAATTTCACCCAACCTATTGTGGGATTCTTGTGGAAGGCTACCCGAAACATTTGACCCAAGTTAATCAATTTAAAGGCAGTGCTACTAAATACTAATTGAGTGTATGTAAACTTCTGACCCACTAGGAACGTGATGAAAGAAATTAAAGCTGATAATAAATCATTCTCTAGTATTATTCTGACATTTCACTTTCTTAAAATAAAGTGGTGATCCTAACTGACCTAAGACAGGGCATTTCTACTAGGATTAAATGTCAGGAATTGTGAAAAACTGAGTTTAAATGTATTTGGCTGAGGTGTATGTAAACTTCCGACTTCAACTGTAAGTGCATAGATTACATGTATTTTTTCCCGCTGCCCCTGTTTCGAGACAGGTGCATGATAATGGTCCTTTCTAAATTAAAACAAATTCAACACATATATTATTTAGTATATGTAAAGACAAGATTAAATCAAGAATAGTCTGATGGGTGACAATATTAGCCTATCACTTGTGAAATATATATTATCACTTGTGAATGATGGCCAGCATAAGGCAAGAAACAATTACTTTTTTTTCAAATCATAGTCACACACCTCATTTAGCCTGGCCCATAGGCCTATAATGCTTTGATAAGTTTTTTATCACAACTAAAGTGGCCAAATAACTTCTTAAAATGAAGCACATTTATTCACTTTACAAGGGGTGTAGAGCCTAACTGGCATACATACGCAGTGCGTGAGTTTCAAGTTTGGGGAAGATCATGTTCACCATAAAAATTGTCCTTCAAAATAAAAGCATTACATGCATAATCGCATTTGTGGTCACTTTTGATAATGGTGTTTTCCAGCTAATGGAACATTCGCACATATAGTCTACTACCTTGTGCACATTGCTGCGCGTATAATGTGAGGAAATCAAATCAAATCAAATGTATTTATTAAGCCCTTCTTACAACAGCTGATGTCACAGAGTGCTGTACAGAAACCCAGCCTAAAACCCCAAACAGCAAGCAATGCAGGTGTAAAAGCACGGTGGCTAGGAAAAACTCCCTAGAAAGCCCAAAACATAGGAAGAAACCTAGAGAGGAACCAGGCTGTGAGGGGTGGCCAGTCCTCTTCTGGCTGTGCCGGGTGCAGATTATAAGAGAACATGGACAAGATTTTAAAATGTTCATAAAACAGGCAGAACAGTTGAAACTGGAGAAGCAGCACGCCCAGGTGGACTCGGGACATCAAGGAGTCATCAGGCCAGGTAGGCCTTGAGGAATGGTCCTAATGCTCAGGTCCTCAGAGAGAGAGAGAGAATAAGAGAGGAGAAATACTCCAGATATAACAGACGGACCCTAGCCCCCCGACACATAAACTACTGCAGCATAAATACTGGGGGCTGAGACAGGAGGGGTCGGGAGACACTGTGGCCCCGTCCGACAATACCCCCGGACAGGGCCAAACAGGCAGGATATAACCCCACCCACTCTTCCCGAAGCACAGCCTCCACACCACTAGAGGGATATCTTCAACCACCAACTTACCATCCTGAGACAAGGCCGAGTATAGCCCACAAGATCTCCGCCACGGCACCAGTAAGCCAGTGACTCAGCCCCTGTAATAGGGTTAGAGGCAGAGAATACCAGTGGAGGGGAACCGGCCAGGCAATAAAAGCAAGGGTGGTTCGTTGCTCCAGTGCCTTTCTGTTCACCTTCACACTCCTGGGCCAGACTACACTCAATCATAGGACCTAATGAAGAGATGAGTCTTGGTTGAGACCGAGTCTGCGTCTCTCACATGGATAGGCAGAATATTCTATAAAAATGGAGCTCTATAGGAGAAAGCCATGCCTCCAGCTGTTTGCTTAGAAATTCTAGGGACAGTAAGGAGGCCAGCGTCTTGTGACCGTAGCGTACGTGTAGGTATGTACGGCAGAACCAAATCGGAAAGATAGGTAGGAGCAAGCCCATGTAATGCTTTGTAGGTTAGCAGTAAAACCTTGAAATCAGCCCTTGCCTTAACAGGAAGCCAGTGTAGAGAGGCTAGTACTGGAGTGATATGATAACATTTTGGGGTTATAGTCAAAATTCTAGCAGCCGTGTATAGCACTAACTGAAGTTTATTTAGTGCTTTATCCGGGTAGCCGGAAAGTAAAGCATTGCAGTAGTCTAACCTAGAAGTTATAAACGCATGGATTAACTCCTCTGCATCATTTTTGGACAGAAAGTTTCTGATTTTTACAATGTTACGTAGATGGAAAAAAGCTGTCCTTGAAACAGTCTTGATATGTGTCACGTCCAGGCCTGAGAAGACAGGCTGGAGTGTTTAGTTTAGTTTTTGGTGTAGGGGTTCTAGGTTATATATTTCTATGTTGGGGTAATGGTTCCCAATTAGAGGCAGCTGTGTGTCGTTGTCTCTAATTGGGAACCATATATATGTTTGGGGTTTTCATTTAGTTTTTGTGGGTTATTGTTTGTGCATAGCTTGTAGGTTCATGTTATGTTTCAACTTCACGGTCTTCGTTTACATTTTGTTTGTTTTGCCCAGTTACGTTGTTTAATAAAAGCATGTATACTGGATGCCTCGCTGCGCCTTGGTCTGTCCTTACAGAAGATCGTGACAGAATAACCCACCATAAGAAGACCAAGCAGCGAGAGACCCGGGAGTACTGGACCTGGGAGGAGTAATTATTTAGGGACGGACCCTGGGCCCAGCCTGGAGAGTATCGTCGGCCAAGAGAGGAGCTGGGAGCAGCGGCGGCGGAGCGGCGATACTATGAGGAGCTATACGGAGCATGGGATCCGGAGAGAGAAAAGTTCATTGGAACTTGCCTGGCACGGAAGCCCGAAAGGCAGCCCCAAAAAACGTTTGGGGGGCGGCACACGAGGTGGTTGGCCGGTTCAGGAGGGACTCCTGAGCCAACTCCTCGTGCTTTGTGGAGAGAGCGTTGGGGAGAGTGTCGCACTGGTAATACGCCGTGCTATGCAGTATTGCGCACGCTGTCCCCAGTGCGCATTCACAGCCCGGTGCGAGAGATTCCAGCGCCACTCATCTGTCAGGCTACGGTGAGTGTGCAGCCTGGTAGAGTGGTGCCAGCTCAGCGCTCCTGGTCTCCGGTGCGCTTCCTTGGACCAGGATATCCTGCGCCAGCTCTACGCACTGTATCTCCGGTTCGCATCCACAGCCCAGTACGTCCTGTCCTTGCTCCACGCTCCAGGATCCCTGTGCCCGTTGTGAACTCAGCACGTCCTGTCCCTGCTCCACGCTCCAGGATTCCTGTGCCTGTTGTGGACTCAGCACGTCCTGTCCCTGCTCCACGCTCCAGGATTCCTGTGCCCGTCGGGAACCCAGCACGTCCTGTTCCTGCTCCCCGCACCAGAGTGCGCGTTATGAGCCCAGTACGGCCGGTTCCGGCTCCCCGCACCAGAGGGCCAGTGTGCTTCCCCTGTCCAGGTCCGCCAGTGAGGGTCCCCAGTCCTGAGCCGCCAGTGAGGCTCCCCAGTCTGGGGCCGCCAGTGAGGGTCCCAAGTCCGGGGCCGCCAGTGAGGGTCCCCTGTCTGGGGCCGCCAGTGAGGGTCCCCTGTCCTTGGCCGCCAGAGAGGGTCCCCTGTCCGGGGCCGCCAGAGAGGGTCCCCAGTCCGGGGCCGTCAGAGAGGGTCCGCAGTCCGGCCAATAGCCCAGGGCCTCCGGTGTGGGACATCGAGCCAGCACGGCCGGCACCGGAGCCGCCACCTGGGACAGGAAGGCCCACCCGAAGATCCCCCCAATGGACTTTTGGCGCGGTCGGAGGCCGCGCATTTGGGGGGGGGTACTGTCACGTCCAGGCCTGAGAAGACAGGCTTGAGTGTTTAGTTTTGTTTTTGGTGTAGGGGTTTTCTGTTCTAGGTTATATATTTCTATGTTAGGGTAATGGTTCCCAATTAGAGGCAGCTCTGTGTCGTTGTCTCTAATTGGGAACCATATATATGTTTGGGGTTTTCATTTAGGTTTTGTGGGTTATTGTTTGTGCATAGCTTGTAGGTTCATGTTATGTTTCAACTTCACGGTCTTCGTTTACGTTTTGTTTGTTTTGCCCAGTTACGTTGTTTAATAAAAGCATGTATACTGGATGCCTTGGTCTGTCCTTACAGAAGATCGTGACAATATGTTCGTCAAAAGAGAGATCAGGGTCCAGAGTAACGCCGAGGTCCTTCACAGTTTTATTTGAGACGACTGTACAACCATCAAGATTTATTGTCAGATTCAACAGAAGATCTCTTTGTTTCTTGGGACCTAGAACTAGCATCTTATAGTTTATCTGCATTTTAAACTAAACATTCTGACCTGTTGCGTCGGCCACATTGCATAAACACTTTTTTTTTATTATGGGGGATAGTAGATTGACTGGCTAATGCTTTTGTTGTATGTTAGGCCTACTCATCTTGTTGGCCGACAAAAAGCAAATGTGGACAGTTCTTCCAATATCTTCAATATGCACCTCGGAATTGGATAAGGACACGTGCAGTTGCGTCCCCAATGTGTCTGTCTTCACTTGTATCCTGTGAGAAAGACCCGATCACATGATGGAGAGCCATGTGAGGTGAGAGGTGTTTCGGAGCAGGCAGCACTCAGGGAGAAGGGCCCAACGTCCACTGGCCGCAAAAAGCATGGATTATTTTAGGGAGCATTATGGCCACACAAAGGGGATGCTGCTGGAAATTTGAGGCATTAGTAATTGCTTGTCAAATTGTGAATGAGAGACTGATGAAGTGGTTACAGAGCAAACAACAAAGCATACCTCATGTCTTTCTAGTTAAACTTTTCATATTACATCATACAATGTATTAAAAATCTAAACATATAGCCCAATACATTTTTTATGCGTACAGGAGCACCTATTTCTTTGTTAACTTCTTAGGGAGCGGTGGGGCGCTAGCGAAACTACCAGGTGAAATGCATCGATATACAAGTTCTTCATAGTCATCAAAAGCTCTGCTTCTTGGCAATTTCACAGCGTTGTCAGATTTCAAAAAGGCTTTACGGCGAAAGCACCACATTTGATTGTTTGAGGGTAACACCTAACATATTTTTGCCATTACCATAATTTTATAAGCCTCCACGGTTCACGGAAAACACATTTCACAGCGAAAACAAATCAATTACCTTTTGAAGAACTTCTGCTGAGGTCTTCCCAAGTGTCCAACGAAGACAATCCATGGTTCTTTTGTTAGAAAAAGTAATGTGTTATATCCATAAATCTCAGTTTGGTTGGCGCGTTATAATCAGAAAAAACAACGTCGACTCCTCCATTGAAACGTGAAGAGAACTCATTCAACTTAACTTATAAACTTATCCAAGAACAATCAAACATAATTGATAATGTATCCTTAGGAACACTTTAATGTATATGTTGTATAATATTTCAACCGGAATATAAACTGGGCGATAAGAAAGGAAAAAAACTAAGAACGCGCAAGCTGTGAACGCACATTTTCTTGTAAGGACATCTATGTGGACACTTCCTCTAAAAGCATCTAAAATGAATCAGAACACTTTCTCGAGACTGTTGACATCCAGAGGAAGCGATTGGTACTGCATTCATATGCGCTTATTTGGGCATTTTCATAAGGGAGGGGTTCCAAATGAGGCACTCTGTCAAAACCACTTTTTCCAGGACAGAAATTCCTCGGGGTTTCGCCTGCCATATCCGTTCTGTTTTACTCACAGACAAATGGTTAACACTTTTAGAACATTCAGAGTGTTTCCTATCCAATGGTACCAAATATGTGCATATCCTATTTTCTGGGCCTGCATGGGAGGCATTTTACTTTGGGCACGCCAGGCTCTCCAAAACGGTCACTTGCGCTGATCGCTAAGAAGTTAATATCATGTTTCTTTAGACCCTTCTAAAATAAATAATAGATTTATTGTGAAGGTGTAGGCTATATTACATGGCTTTATTAGACATTTTAAAATGTAGATGTTTCAAAGGTCTGCATCAGTGGCTTGTAGGCTAGGTGTGGAAGACAAGAGATGCTAATTGTGTTTTCTGTTAATTAACGGTCAATTACCGTTCAACCGACAGTTATTTGCCAGATGACCAAATTTTGTGACCGCCTCAGCCCTAGTCACTGCTTAAGCTTAATTTATGCAAAGAGCTGTTCCATACTTGTTGAAGTTCCCAGGAAGTTCCTGTTTTTTTCACGGATGACATTTTGCTGATCCCTGACTCCTTTTCCTCTTCTCTCAGACCTCTTCAGACTCCTAAAAGCTGTTCGTCTGGCCGCTCTTCCCCCACACACTATTGTATACAGGCGTGCTTGGTGAGGTGAGACGCTGTTGAGGATAATATAAAAAGGAATTATAAACTGGGTGGATCGATCCCTGAATGCTGATTGGCTGACAGCCGTGGTATTTTAGACTGTATACCACGGGTATGACAAAACGTTTATTTTTACTGCTCTAATTACGTTGATAACCAGTTTATAATAGCAATAAGGCACCTCGGGCGTTTGTGGTATATGGCCAATACACCACGGTTAAGGGCTGTGTCCTAGCACTCCACGTTGCGTCGTGCATAAAAACACCTCCTCGGGCCTTATTGCTTCATTAGACATTAACGCTAGAGATATAAGATATGATGTCTCCCATGCAGCGGTATACTTTATGTTCTGGCTTACAAATAGGTTAACTGCAGTTTGCTCAAGTCCACCTCCATGTATGGTCTACAGCACTTGAATGAATGGATTTGAAAGACGGGAGTTTGACATGTCTCTGACCAAAGCCATGTACATTTTTCTTCTTGGAATACAATTTTCATGCTGTAGTTGTCTACAGTGGGGCTGACGTGGTGGTTTGCAGTGCGGCTGACGTGGTTGTCTGCAGTGGGGCTGACGTGGTTGTCTGCAGTGGGGCTGACGTGGTTGTTTGCAGTGGGACTGACGTGGTTGTCTGCAGTGGGGCTGACGTGGTTGTCTGCAGTGGGGCTGACGTGGTTGTTTGCAGTGGGACTGACGTGGTTGTCTGCAGTGGGGCTGACGTGGTTGTTTGCAGTGGGGCTGACGTGGTTGTCTGCAGTGGGGCCGATGTGGTTGTCTGCAGTGGGGATGACGTGGTTGTCTGCAATGGGGCTGACGTGGTTGTTTGCAGTGGGGATGATGTGGTTGTCTGCAGTGGGGCTGACGTGGTTGTTTGCAGTGCGGCTGATGTGGTTGTCGGCAGTGGGGCTGACGTGGTTGTCTGCAGTGGGGCTGACGTGGTTGTCTGCAGTGGGGCTGACGCGGACCGGTGCAACTGGTCTATATGATGGGAAGTGTATTCTACAGTCTTACATTTTTTACTTTCTAGATACTATTGCAGGCCAACCAGTGTTTTGTTCATGTGGACGTAATGATAGCAACGGCCCAAGCTCAAATATCAGTCGATATGGAAACATTCCTGTGTTTCTTCCCCATTCCTCAACTTAAAAAAAATCTCCTGAAAAGAAGCAGATGTCAAATTTTGGGTTCAGCAGGAAGACTCATAACAAATTACAGCGGATCAACCTAAGATCTTTTTCAAAAGCCTGCGGATCAATGGCTCTGCAACGTTAGCCGCCGTTAATTCCAAACATCACTTCCTGATTGCATCACCGCTCCTTGAGCTTTATTACATTACCAATACGGTCGCCACGTAGTTTTGAAAAAATCCCGTCACCCGCTAGTACTCACCTACCTCAAACTACTCTCCAGTGAGTCACTTCAACAGGAGAGAGTGGGGAAAATGAAATATAAATATAAATATGAATATAAATATAATAGCGCAGGCTATTTCAGTCTGGTACTGTGAGCTTGATTTGGAATGTCAGATTTAAAGACCGAGCAGGCCTGTTCCTCATTACGGTATGTTTTGCTTCAGGTTGGAGTCGGACCCCAGCTTTTTGTCACACTGGATCAGATGGCCAGTGTAAACAACTTTAATCAAAGTAGGGTGGCTGCTCTGCTCAGTGCGCACCTCAAACACAAAGTGGCAGCCCTAGCGTTTAAGAACACTGGGCCAGTAACCAAAATGTCGCTGGTTTGAATCTGCCGTTCTGCTTTTGAGCAAGCCAGTTAACCCCCAACAACAACTGCTCCTGGGCACCGATGATGTGGTCATCTATTAAGGCTTCCCCCACCTCCCTGATTCAGAGGGGTTGGATTAAATGGTTGAAAACACATTTCAGTTGAATGCATTCAGTTGTACAACTGACTGGGTACCCCCCCATTTGCCTTTCCCTTCCCCAAAACAGCATTATACTGTAACCGTAGTTACTGTAACCCCCCTCAATAATCCTACTGTAACATCCCCTCCATAATCCTACTGTAACCCCTCCATAATCCTACTGTAACCCCCCCTCCATAATCCTACTGTAACCCTCCTCCATAATCCTACTGTAACATCCCCTCCATAATCCTACTGTAACCCCTCCTCCATAATCCTACTGTAACATCCCCTCCATAATCCTACTGTAACCCCTCCTCCATAATCCTACTGTAACATCCCTCCATAATCCTACTGTAACCCCTCCTCCATAATCCTACTGTAACATCCCCTCCATAATCCTACTGTAACCCCTCCTCCATAATCCTACTGTAACATCCCCTCCATAATCCTACTGTAACCCCTCCTCCATAATCCTACTGAAACATCCCCTCCATAATCCTACTGTAACCCCTCCTCCATAATCCTACAGTAACATCCCCTCCATAATCCTACTGTAACCCCTCCTCCATAATCCTACTGTAACCCCTCCTCCATAATCCTACTGTAACGTCCCCTCCATAATCCTACTGTAACCCCTCCTCCATAATCCTACTGTAACATCCCCTCCATAATCCTACTGTAACCCCTCCTCCATAATCCTACTGTAACCCCTCCTCCATAATCCTACTGTAACATCCCCTCCATAATCCTACTGTAACCCCTCCTCCATAATCCTACTGTAACATCCCCTCCATAATCCTACTGTAACATCCCCTCCATAATCCTACTGTAACCCCTCCTCCATAATCCTACTGTAACCCCTCCTCCATAATCCTACTGTAACCCCTCCTGCATAAATCCTACTGTAACATCCCCTCCATAATCCTACTGTAACATCCCCTCCATAATCCTACTGTAACATCCCCTCCATAATCCTACTGTAACCCCTCCTCCATAATCCTACTGTAACCCCTCCTGCATAATCCTACTGTAACATCCCCTCCATAATCCTACTGTAACCCCTCCTCCATAATCCTACTGTAACATCCCCTCCATAATCCTACTGTAACCCCTCCTCCATAATCCTACTGTAACCCCTCCTCCATAATCCTACTGTAACCCCTCCTCCATAATCCTACTGTAACATCCCCTCCCTAATCCTACTGTAACCCCTCCTCCATAATTATACTGTAACATCCCCTCCATAATCCTACTGTAACGTCCCCTCCATAATCCTACTGTAACGTCCCCTCCATAATCCTACTGTAACATTTCTACTAAATACAGCCCCTAGCGTTTGTGCCAGAACATCTATACAACGTTGCAGCAACATTAGAAGATTTTTCAAAGTAGCCACCATTTTCTCTCAACCAGCTTCATGAGGGTGGCTACATTGAAGAATTTCAAATATAAAATATATTTTGATTTCTTTAACACTTTTTTGGTTACTACATGATTACATATGTGTTATTTCATAGGTTTGATGCCTTCGCTATTATTCCGCAATGTAGAAAATAGTAAAAATAAAGAAAAACACAGAGAATGAGTAGGTGTGTCCAAACTTTTGACTGGTACTGTATAACAAGCCGGCAGTAGTTATAGCTGTTATAGAGGCCTTTTGTTATGAGGCAATGATCATTGGAAATTCCATTAAAATAGTGAAAAAGAGACATAGTGATAAAAAGCCTGCCGTTGTCTGAGGCTGAAAGGCAGTGAGGAGAGCTAGGGCGGTGGGGGCGTGTCATAGTGTGCCTGCCTGCCTAGCGTTGTATAGTTGAGGTGATAAGTGAAGAGAGCTAAGGCTGTGGGTGCGTGTCAGCGTGTGCCTGGGTGCCTAGCGCTGGCAGTGAATTGATGAGTCGGCGGTTTGGGTCCCTCTACAGATTCACGGGGAGACAGAACCCTGTCTTTATCTCCAAGTGAGTTACACATCCTTCGCCCCAACTCACCAGGCCATGAGGTTGAGCCCTCTCCCTGAATACTAAGAGCTAGATGTCGGAGTCCACCGACATGGGTAGAGAAATTAGCCAGTGGGCATGAACACGGGCTACTTCTATTGACTGTTCAGGATGCGTTTGGTTGGATTACGGTGTTGATCGTATGTAGTGCTTGACTTTCTTCTGCACTTGTCTGTGAAGTGTGTACCACTAACTTTTTGTTATTGTGATGTGGAAGAATAGCTGTTTAAGACATCCTTTCTACCTCACAGTCCCTTCACGAAGTAATGTGCTGTTGATATCATACCTATGTCACTGTACAAAGTAAGATTATTTGGATTTCCTGTTTTGACATATGCATAAGTAGACCTGAGGTACTATCTATACCAGGTGAATTATTGAAGTAGACCTGAGGAAATAGCTATACCAGGTGACATATTGAAGTAGACCTGAGGTAATATCTATACCAGGTAACATATTGAAGTAGACCTGAGGTAATACCTATACCAGGTGACATATCAAAGTCAAAGTCACCATTATTAGTCAGTTGTACAACCAAATGCCTTCAACCGAAATGTGTCTTCCGCATTTAACCCAACCACTCTGAATCAGAGAGGTGCGGGGGGCTGCCTTAATCGACATCCACGTCTTCGGCGCCCAGGGAACAGTGGGGTTAACTGCCTTGTTCAGGGACAGAACAACAGATTTTTACCTTGTCAGCTCAGGGATTTGAACTTGCAACCCTCCAGTTACAAGTCCAACACTCTAACCACTAGGCTACCTGCCACCCCAGTGGAAGTAGACCTGAGGTAAAAGCTATACCAGGTAACATATTAAAGTAGACCTGAGGTAATATCTATACCAGGTGACATGTTGAAGTAGACCTGAGGTAATATCTGTATACCAGGTGACATATGGAAGTAGACCTGAAGTAATATCTATACCAGGTGACATACTGAAGTAGACCTGAGGTAATATCTATACCAGGTGACATATGGAAGTAGACCTGAGGTAATATCTATACCAGGTGACATATTGAAGTAGACCTGAAGTAATATCTATACCAGGTAACATATTGAAGTAGACCTGAGGTAATATCTATACCAGGTGACATGTTGAAGTAGACCTGAGGTAATATCTATACCAGGTGACATATTTAAGTAGACCTGAGGTAATATCTATACCCGGTGACATACTGAAGTAGACCTGAGGTTATATCTATACCAGGTGACATACTGAAGTAGACCTGAAGTAATATCTGTATACCAGGTGACATATTGAAGTATACCTGAGGTGATATCTATACCAGGTGACATATTGAAGTAGACCTGAAGTAATATCTGTATACCAGGTGACATATTGAAGTAGACCTGAGGTAATATCTATACCAGGTGACATACTGAAGTAGACCTGAGGTAATATCTATACCAGGTGACATGTTGAAGTAGACCTGAGGTAATATCTATACCAGGTGACATATTGAAGTAGACTTGAGGTAATATCTATACCAGGTGACATACTGAAGTAGACCTGAGGTTATATCTATACCAGGTGACATACTGAAGTAGACCTGAAGTAATATCTGTATACCAGGTGACATATTGAAGTATACCTGAGGTGATATCTATACCAGGTGACATATTGAAGTAGACCTGAAGTAATATCTGTATACCATGTGACATATTGAAGTCGACCTGAGGTAATATCTATACCAGGTGACATACTGAAGTAGACCTGAGGTGATATCTATACCAGGTGACATATTGAAGTAGACCTGAAGTAATATCTGTATACCAGGTGACATATTGAAGTCGACCTGAGGTGATATCTATACCAGGTGACATACTGAAGTAGACCTGAGGTAATATCTATACCAGGTGACATCATAATTTTATTTAACCTCAATTTAACTAGGCAATATGTCACCTGAGGTAATAGCTGTACCTACACCTGAATTCTCTAGATCAGGTTAACTGGCGCCCTCCTTGTGCATGGCGGCGGATCAACTCAGCTGGGGTCTCAACTTTAAAGGTGCATCTGCGGTTTTTCTCTTGTTATGTCAGTAAATGACAGTCACTCATTTCTTTTTTTCAGTACAGCCAGCTATCTAAACTTGTAGTAATAATTGTCAAATTAACCGACCGGGTGGCCTAAATTGATTTTGTTAGTCAGTCTCAGTTAGATATCATATTCAAAACTGCAAATTATTCTGTCAACCCTATGGCAAAATGAGTAAAATTGCATGACATTTGTTATGAAATAGCTAAATCGTCTCTCCAACCCATAGCAAAATGTGTAGAATAGAAGAAAATGTACTTCTTAGGGAGCGGCAGCAGAGGTGACGGTCTTGAAGAGTCTGGCGTGCCCAAAGTAAAATGCCTGCCACTCAGGCCCAGAAATTAGGATATGCACATAATTAGTACTATCTAAAAGTGTTAAATAATGTGTGAGTATAACATAACTGATATAGCAGGCAAAAACAAGAGGAAAATCCATCTGTTTTTTTTGTACATGACCTTTTTCTCCAGGATGCCTATTGATTTCTATGTTATGTAGGACTGAGACTGCAGTACCTATGGCTTCCACTAGATGTCAACAGTCTTTATACAGTGTTTGGACTCTAGCACTAAGCAGAACAGATAAGAAGAGGAAATAGTGAAGGGACCACATTTGTCAACAACGTTTCACGGGCCCCACTTTATTTTCCTTTCCTATCGTTCACGTTATCGTCCGGTTTAAATATTACAGTAAATATACATAAAAGGATACCTAAGGATACATAAAAAATGATGTTTGATTTGTTAGGAGAAAGTTTCTGGGTATAATTTAAACGTGTTCTCTTAACGGTTCAATGGGCGACTCGACGGTGGATTTTCTGATCATAACGCGCCAACCAAACTGAGATTTATGGATATAATAAATGACTTTTTCTAACAAAATAACCATTGGATGTCTTCGTTGGACACTTGGGAAGCCCTCAGTAGAAGTTCTTCGAAAGGTAAGTGATTTATTTGAGCTCTTATATGGGTTTTGTGTGACCCGCGCTGGATATGAATTTATGCTAATGCATAAATATTGGAGGTGCTATCCTCAAACAATCAAATGTTGTGCTTTCACCGTAAAGCCTTTCTTTAAATCTGACAACGCTAGCGCGTCGCTTCTTCATAAGTATTTTTAACTCTAAAACATTTTTCTCTCCGCTTTCAAGGGCCCCCAAAAGGCTAGGGCCGGCTCTGACTGTATGTGTGGGTATAGATGTCGGGTAAGCAGAGCCGCGAGCCACTGCTGCTCCTCATGATGAGATTAGATTTTTTTGTGGCCTCCACCCTCATCAAAGTTGCCCATCCCTGCTCTAGATCAAACACATAACTCCACATGAGAGGAGCTACATCCAACAAGCTCCAGTGTATTTATCTTTAAAATCTTTGCTCTGCCACACACTCATTCCTGCAACTTTGAAAGGGAAAGTAGCAATACGCAACACAATCGTCAAGGCCGGATAGAAACATTAAAGTAAAAAAAAAAACATTAAGAAAAAATCTAATGTGTTTCAACCACTACAGAGGAATGAGTGGTAGTAAGCCACAATGTAACGCTGACAGAAACTAGAATAGTTTTAAAAACTTGGATTTATTGGGGGCTTCCGAGTGCCGCAGCGGTCTAAGGCACTGCATCTCAGTGCTAGAGGCGTCACTACAGACCCTGGTTATATTCCAGGCTGTATCACAACCGGCCTTGATTGGGAGTCCTATAGGGTGGCGCACAATTGACCCAGCGTCGTCTGGAATAGGGTTTGGCGGGGGGTAGGCCATTGTAGTCAATCAGAATTTGTTTATCTGAAAAATGAGGAGAAAAGTGAGCAGACATCTTTACTTCCATTTTAGTTTAAAAACTCCAAACCAGGGAGCTGGATATTGATCTTGTTTATTGGTTTTGAACTCGCTCAACAGCGAGGTCAGTCTGGCTGTGGAGTTAGGGGTAAGTCTGGCTGGTCAGTCTGTCTGTGGAGATAGGGGTCAGTCTGGCTGATCAGTCTGGCTGTGAAGATAGCAGGCTTGTTTTTATTTGTCTGATAGCTTGAGGATGGTGTCAGAGTGGCAACCATCTACCTACAGTGGCTTGCGAAAGTATTCACCCCCCCTGGAATTTTTCCTATTTTGTTGGGGGGTTTGTATCGTTTTTGAGGGATTTGTATCATTTGATTAACACAATTTTGAAACAAACAAAACTGAAAACCTGAGCGTGCATAACTATTCACCCCATCAAAATCCATACTTTGTAGAGACACCTTTTGCAGAAATTAGAGCAGCAAGTCTCTTGGGGTATGTCTCTACAAGCTTGGCACATCTAAGTCATTCCACAGATTCTCAATTGGATTGAGGTCTGGTCTTTGATTAGGCCATTCCAAGACATTTAAATGTTTCCCCTTAAGCCACTTGAGTGTTGCTTTAGCAGTATGCTTAGGGTCATTGTCCTGCTGGAAGGTGAACCTCCGTCACAGTCTCAAATCTCTGGACGACTGAAAAAGGTTTCCCCTCAAGAATTTCCCTGTATTTAGCGCTGTCCGTCATTCCTTCAATTCTGACCAATGTCCCAGTCCCTGCCGATGAAAAACATCCCCACAGCATGATGCTGCCACCACCATGCTTCACTGTGGGGATGGTGTTCTTGGGGTGATGAGAGGTGTTGGGTTTGCGCCAGACACAGTGTTTTCCTTGATGGCCAAAAAGCTAAATTTTAGTCTCATCTGACCAGAGTACCTTCTTGTTTGGGGAGTCTCCCACATGCTTTTTTGGTGAACACCAAATGTGTCTTTAATGGTGTTGCAGACTCTGGGGCCTTTCAGAACAGGTGTGTATATATACTGAGATCATGTGACAGATCATGTGACCCTTAAATTGCACACAGGTGGACTTTATTTAACTAATTATATGACTTCTGAAGGTAATTGGTTGCACCAAACCTTATTTAGGGGCTTCAAAGCAAAAGGGGTGAATACATTTGCACGCAGCACTTTTCCGTTTTACATTTTTGGGAATTTTCAGAAGCAAGATATTTTGTTCATTTCACTTCACCAATTTGGACTATTTTGTGTATATCCATTACATGACATCCAAATAAAAATACATTCATATTACAGGTTGTAATGCAACAAAATAGGAAAATCTTCAAGGGGGGATGAATACTTTTGCAAGGCACTGTTCCTGTCACGACTTCCGCCGAAGTCGGTGCCTCTCCTTGTTCGGGCGGCGTTCGGCGGTCGGCGTCGCCGGTCTTCTAGCCATCATCGATCCAATTTAAATTTTCCATTTGTTTTGTCTTGTCTTCCTTGTCTTCCCACATGCCTGGTTGCAATTCCATTCATTACATGTCCTTGTCCGGAATTGTTTGTATTGTTAGTATTGTTGCACGTTATGTATACTGGTGCGTTACGGGTATTTTGTGCCCATTTATTCTCATGTTGTTTTGTACCGTTTTATGGTCATATTAAACTACTACGTTTTGTACTAAGTGTTGCTCTCCTGTGCCTGACGTCTGTGCCACCAGTTACGCAACCCTACCTCTGATAACAGGCCTTGAGGGGATTTCACTACAGCAGAAGACATAGCTTCAAAGGCAATTAAAACAATTGTTTAAAAGGGAGGCATTTCAACGTAGGTGCACACAGGTTGAGAGACAAATGTGATGTGACGGACAGTGACACATGGAGAGACAGAGACACATTCAATACCGCCTTGCACACTCTTGCCTGCATCTAGCTGATCTAGGGTGTAATTATTAGTCCAACAGTTAAAAACAACAACAGTTTCTATTGGACAAATTCAGGGATGTTAACCTCTTTTTGTTCCGTTTGCTTCTGTTTAAGAATCGTTTTTCAACAGAACCGGTGGAATGAATAGACCCCTGATCACTTGTAAAGACAGTTCAAAGTTTCATAGCAGCTACGTTATTGGCTCTACTCCTCTCACCTCTTCCCTTCACTTGTGGACTTCAATGCAAAACACATCAGCTGTATGTGACCAGGCAAAAAAAAACATTTCCAATCCAAACAGCTACACACAATCTACATCGTTGTCACCATATTAGCTAAAGTAACGTGATAGTCAGCATAGCTAATAGAACTAACACTTGTTAGTAAACCCGCTACAATCATGCAGTAATGTTAGTGTACAGTCAGTAAGCAGTTACACCAGCATTGACCTGGAAGATTCCCAGTATTGTGTTGACAGTCATAGCCAGCTAGCTAACATGGCATCCCTCTGTTTGAGCAGGGTGTTTGCATTTGCTAGCTAATTACGTTAAACTGAAAGTGGAAAAAAAATTCTCTATTTCACACTTGCTTCTCCTTCATTTAGGAAGAAATTAATTTCTTCAAAACTGTTCAACTTTTTTATTTCTCTCTCTTTGAGTCAACAACTCACCACATTTAATGCACTGCAGTGCTAGCTAGCTGTAGCTTATACTTTCAGTACTAGATGTATTCTCTGCTCCTTTGATTGGGTGTACAACATGCCAGTTCACGCTGCAAGACCTCTGATTGGTTGGAGGATGTCCTCCTGACATTGTCATAATTACTGTGTAAGTCTATGGAGGGGGGTGAGAACCATGAGCCTCCTAGGTTTTGTATTGAAGTCAATGTACTCAGAGGAGGATGGAAGCTAGCTGTCCTCCGGCTACACCATGGTGCTACCCTAAGGAGTGCTGTTGAGGCTACTGTAGACCTTCTTTGCAAAACAATGTGTTTTAATCAACTATTTTGTGACATGATTATTTTTAGTATAGTTTTATCTAAAAAGGATAACTTTTTAAATGTGTGTCGGTATCCACTATGCATAAGAGTGCTGCTGGCTATTCTGTCCCCAGCAGCGGTCACACAGGACGGTTTAGAGCAGAGACCAGAGGGAATGTTTGGGTAGAGGTAGGAACCAGCTGTGAATGACAGGAAATGCCTGTGTGTTGAACAGAGAAGGAGGAGAGGAGGAGGGGAGGAGGAGAGGAGGGACTCTGCTAATGGAGCTTGCTCTCTATCTCTCTCTCACTCTCTCGTTCTCACTCTTTTTATCTATGAAAATAGCTCAAGAGCACCCCTGTGGGATGAATTTAAAACGCCATGATCGCCTCAGTCTCAATCACAAAATCATAAAACCGACAGCACACACACTCCATTGCTCCTCTCTTTAATGTTCTCCTCTCTCTCCTCTCTTCTTCATTACGTCACACTCCAGAGGTCAGAACTAAAAGGCACAGCCTAATTATTTTGTGGTATTTTAAGCCATTATCTCAATACTATTCAATATTCAGGGTCCAGTTCTCAACATAGTGAATTATGACAGTGTGTACACTGGGCACAGTGAGCCATAAGTGTAGAGAGTATCCAGTCTGGCTGCGAGCCAGGACCACACATTAACATGTTATTCTACATTCACACAACACAACTCCTTTTTTTCCTGCACTCTGACACCAGTTTATTGAGATCACAAGTGATATAATATGTTACGGGAATTGTGAGGTAACGCTCACACTGGCCATGATAAAAAGCCTCTCCCTCACGCACACACTCACACACATACTCACACACGCACACACACCACACACACCATCTGAGCAGGGGCAATCTGTGTCTGCTACACACGCTCAGTTAACATTATCTCTCTCTCTCTCTGTCTCTGTCTGTCTGTCTGTCTGTCTGTCTCTCTCTCTCTCTCTCTCTCTCTCTCTCTCTCTCTCTCTCTGTCTCTGTCTCTGTCTCTGTCTCTCTCTCTCTCTCGCTCTGTCTCTCTCTCTGTCTCTCTCGCTCTCCTCCCTTACTCAGCAGATGGAAGAGGAAGCAGTGTTTTTTTTCCTATATCAACTCCCTCTCTTTTTCACTTTGTTTGGGCTGTTTTCTTGGAAAGTCTCAAGTTGAGGTCCAGTCAGTGGATCTGGTGGTGAGGTGGTCTTTGAGGACCTCCAGACACGCGGCAGTAGGGGCTGACTGCCTTCCTCCCAGCAGGGTGTAAATCAAGCAGGAAGGCTCTACTCTGAATCACCACCACAAATCTTTTGAGAGGGTAGACTCCATGTGGCCATGTGCTGTTTCACGTTCAAGCCCTCAATTGTAGAACCCCCCCCCAAAATGAGACAATTATATTTAACTAGCGCTTAGGAAAAATGATAGACATAAATCATTTAACTAGGCATGTCCTGTTAAGAACAAATTCTTATGTTCAATGACGGCCTACCAAACCGGGATACCGCTGGGCCAATTGTGCGCCGCCCTTTGGTACTCCCAGTCACGGCTGGATGTGATTCAGCCTGGAACTGGAGTGACGCCTCTTGCACTGAGATGCAATGCTTTAAACCGCTGCGCCACTCGGTAGCCCATAGGATGACAAGCAGTGGACGGTTAACCTTTAAATGGATATAGAAATTAAGCAGGAAGACGTTTGTTTTACCTGGGATACAGTACAGTATGAATTCTGAGATTTGGCCTCAGTGAGGTGTGTCCTTTATCATATCAACACACCAAACTCAGCACCACATGTTCCTCCACCAGTAGCCATGCATATGAAATTAATGACATCTTCCAGAGTAGTTGAATAGAGGTAGGCATCAGGCATTTAGACATGGAAGTACAGGCAGTAATGTTTACCTTCACTGCTGACTGTGTTAATGGGACAAGGGATAGGTGTGAGAACATTCCGTAACCTCAGTGCACAGCTAGAAAATACCGTAAGCTCACTGCCCAGCTAGAACATACCGTGAGATCACTGCAAAGCTAGAATATACCGTAAACTCACTGCACAGCTAGAACAGATCAAAAACTCACTGAATAGCTAAAACTAACCATGTGATCACTGCACATCTAGAACATATCGTAATCTCACTGCACAGCTAGAACAAGTAAACTCACTGACCAGCTAGAATATACCGCAATCTCACTGCATAGCTAGAACATACTGTAATCTCACTGCACAGCTAGAACATACTGTAAGCTACTTTCAAAGCTAAAACATACCGTAAACGCACTGCACAGCTAGAACACACAATAAACTCACTTTACAGCTAGAACATACAGTAAACTCCCTGCAAAGCTAGAACATTCTGTAAACTCACGGCACAGCAAGAACATACTCTAAACTCACTGCACAGCTAGAACATACTGTAAACTCACTGCACAGCTAGAACATACTGTAAACTCACTGCACAGCTAGAACACACAATAAACTCACTTTACAGCTAGAACATACAGTAAACTCCCTGCAAAGCTAGAACATTCTGTAAACTCACGGCACAGCAAGAACATACTGTAAACTCACTGCACAGCTAGAACATACTGTAAACTCACTGCACAGCTAGAACATACTGTAAACTCACTGCATAGCTAGAACATACCATAAACTCACTGCACAGCTAGAACATACTGTAAACTCACTGCACAGCTAGAACATACTGTAAACTCACTGCACAGCTAGAACATACTGTAAACTCACTGCACAGCTAGAACATACTGTAAACTCACTGCACAGCTAGAACATACTTTATGCTCACTGATCAGCTAGAACATACTGTAAACTCATGGCACAGCTAGAACATACTGTAAACTCACTGCACAGCTTTAACATACCGTAATCTCAATGCACAGCTTGAACATATGGTAAACTCAATGATCATCTAGAACATACCGTAATATCAATGCACGGCTAGAACATACTGTAATCTCACTGCACAGCTAGAACATATCATATGATCACTGCACAGCTAGAACATACCGTAATCTCACTTCACAGCTAGAACATATGGTAAACTCACTGATCAGCTAGAATATACCGTAATCTCACTGCATAGCTAGAACATACTGTAAACTCCCTGCAAAGCTAGAACATTCTGTAAACTCATGGCACAGCTAGAACATACTGTAAACTCACTGCACAGCTTTAACATACTGTAATCTCAATGCACAGCTTGAACATATGGTAAACTCACTGATCATCTAGAACATACCATAATATCACTGCACAGCTAGAACATACTGTAATCTCACTGCACAGCTAGAACATATCATAAACTCACTGCACAGCTAGAACATACCGTAAACTCACTGCACAGCTTGAACATACCATGTGATCACTGCACAGCTGGAACATACCATAACATCACTGCACAGCTAGAACAGACCATAAACTCACTGAATAGGTAAAACTAACCATGTGATCACTGCACATCTAGAACATACCGTAAACTCACTGCACAGCTAGAGCATTCTGTAAACTCACTGCACAGCTCGAACATACTGTAAACTCACTGCACAGCTAGAACATACTATAAACTCACTGCACAGCTAGAACACACAATAAACTCACTGCACAGCTAGAACAAACAATAAACTCACTGCACAGCTAGAACATACCGTAAACTCACTGCACAGCTAGAACATACAGTAATCTCACTGCAAAGCTAGAAAATACTGTAATCTCACTGCACAGCTAGAACATATCGTAAACTCACTGCACAGCTAGAAAATACCGTAAACTCACTGCACATCTAGAACATACCGTAAACTCACTGCACAGCTAGAACATACCGTAAACTCACTGCACAGCTAGAACATACAGTAATCTCACTGCACAGCTAGAAAATACTGTAATCTCACTGCACAGCTAGAAAATATCGTAAACTCACTGCACAGCTAGAAAATACCGTAAACTCACTGCACATCTAGAACATACCGTAAACTCACTGCACAGCTAGAACATACCGTAAACTCACTGCACAGCTAGAACATACAGTAATCTCACTGCACAGCTAGAAAACACTGTAATCTCACTGCACAGCTAGAACATATTGTAAACTCACTGCACAGCTAGAAAATACCGTAAACTCACTGCACATCTAGAACATACCGTAAACTCACTGCACAGCTAGAACATAGTGTAATCTCAATGCACAGCTAGAACATACCGTAAGCTAATTTCAAAGCTAGAACATACCGTAAACTCACTGCACAGCTAGAGCATTCTGTAAACTCATTGCACAGCTCGAACATACTGTAAACTCACTGCACAGCTAGAACATACCATGTGATCACTGCACAGCTAGAACATACCACCATAAGATCACTGCACAGCTAGAACATACAGTAAAATCACTGCACAGCTAGAACATACCATAAGATCACTGCACAGCTAGAACATACCATAAGATCACTGCACAGCTAGAACATACCGTAAGATCACTGCACAACTAGCTGGAAATGTCATGAATGTAGCTCAAACCATTGGAATGTGGTCAAGAAGGGCATTCAGGTGTGTTGCTAAGCAGAGGACCACTGTTTGGAGCCCAGTTTGGGGCAGTCGGACAGTGGAGGAAGCTAAGCAGTTAGCAGCTCACTGACCCCCGTAACTCATGTACTTTCTATACTAGCTTGTTACCGAGTAAGTCAATAGACTCTTATAGACTGGATCCCCGTCTATTAACGACCACCCGTCAGTTATCACACTAATACCAGATGAACCCCAGTTATGTGTCATTGTTTCTTTTGAAACCGAAGTGTGGTATTTACTATCCATAAATCACCCACCCATTGTTTATTCCAACGGATTTTAGATATAATAAACAAATTACTGTAATTTCTTGTTCAAACATTGTGTTTCACACTACAAAACTCCTCTCCATCCCCATCCATTCTGCCTCTAATTAGGCAGAAAAACAGTAATGTGTGAAAACCGTTAGCAACGTTTCGACTGCCTGCTGACTTCAACACGGAGGTACGGGAGGGGGGATGTACTCCACACTGCAGATTCCTTTCAAATTAGGTAATCTGTGGATAATGAGGATTTTTAAGGCTGTACATAAAACAGAATAACAAAACAATAACAGAGATTTGAAAGACTGGGAAGAAAATAATTATCCTAATCCTGGGTATTTGACAGTGATCACTTAAAGGCTAGTTGCAAAACACACAACTCAAGCCCCTGTCTAATTCTCTAAGAGTGCCTGGCCACGTCTCCAAGGCCATGTTCAATCTTATGTATTTATTACAGTAGAGGACCTGGCTTTAAAAGCCCCCAAGTATACTACACATTATCATGAAAACAAACACACAGGCACGAACGACGTGAACAACACACACTGGCAGACTAATGTGTAATAAAATGATGTCATATTACATTATGTAAAGTTAAAGATTACCTAAATCTGTAATCACCATGACTCCCATACAAATCAATAGCCATAATGATAAGGCATTCTCTCAGTGAATATCAGAAAGAAACACTGATGTGAATCCTGTAACTGGCATAGCCTGGTTGCTTCCTAGTGAATACATCAAGGTAACTTCACCCCTGCACATGGCACCTGATACAGGGGCAGCGGAGTGATGGAAATCCTGTCTTGAACCTGAATGCCTGTGTAGGTCATTGTGAGATAAGATAAGACCTGTGTAGGTTACTGGGAGATAAGATAAGACCTGTGTAGGTTACTGGGAGATAAGATAAGACCTGTGTAGGTCACTGGGAGATAAGATAAGACCTGTGTAGGTCACTGGGAGATAAGATAAGACCTGTGTAGGTCATATGATAAGATGATAAGACCTGTGTAGGTCACTGGGAGATAAGATAAGACCTGTGTAGGTTACTGGGAGATAAGATAAGACCTGTGCAGGTTACTGGGAGATAATACAAGACCTGTGTAGGTCACTGGGAGATAAGATAAGACCTATGTAGGTCACTGGGAGATGAGATAAGACCTGTGTAGGTTACTGGGAGATAAGATAAGACCTGTGTAGGTTACTGGGAGATAATATAAGACCTGTGTAGGTTACTGGGAGATAAGATAAGACCTGTGTAGGTCACTGGGAGATAAGATAAGACCTGTGTAGGTCACTGGGAGATAAGATAAGACCTGTGTAGGTCACTGGGAGATAAGATAAGACCTGTGTAGGTCACTGGGAGATAAGATAAGACCTGTGTAGGTTACTGGGAGATAAGATAAGACCTGTGTAGGTCACTGGGAGATAAGATAAGACCTGTGTAGGTTACTGGGAGATAGGATAAGACCTGTGTAGGTCACTGGGAGATAAGATAAGACCTGTGTAGGTTACTGGGAGATAAGATAAGACCTGTGTAGGTTACTGGGAGATAAGATAAGACCTGTGTAGGTTACTGGGAGATAAGATAAGACCTGTGTAGGTCACTGTGAGATAAGATACAACCTGTGTACATTACTGGGAGATAAGATGAAAGCTGCAACATTCCTCAACCTCCTCCCATTACATCCCATGCCTACCACTGTTTCTCCTCCATCAAGGCATGGTCCCTGTGCAACAGCAGGGAGAGAGAATGACCTGTAGCTGGGAATGTGCTCCGCCAGGGGAAAATAGCAGGTCACGTCATGACGGGGGAATTAGAGCAGTGATAAACTTGGCTGTAAAAGTCACCCTATTACTGTTTTGCATATGCAGCGGATATCTGCAAAATGATCTCTCTCTCTCTCTCTCTCTCTCTCTCTCTCTCTCTCTCTCTCTCTCTCTCTCTTGCTCTCAGGATTCTCTCTCTCTCATGACTTGGACCCGGAGACATGCAACTAGAGGCTATTTACCCTTACTCTTCACACATCCATCCCTTTCACAGAAACACATACACACACACTCTTTCTCTCACTTACACACACACACGCACGTACACACACATTCACACATACTCTATCTCACACACAGTCAATGACATCTGTGGCCAAGTCCCCATCCCTGACCACACCCCCATCCCTGACCACACCCCCATCCCTGACCACACCTCCATCCCTGACCACACCCCCATCCCTGACCAGACTACCATCCCTAACCACACCCCCATCCCTGACCAGACTATCAACCCTGACCACACCCCCATCCCTGACCAGACTACCATGCCTAACCACACCCCCATCCCTGACCACACCCCATCCCTGACCACACCCCCATCCCTGACCAGACTATCATCCCTGACCACACCCCCATCCCTGACCAGACTACCATCCCTAACCACACCCCCAGGTTTATTTGAACAGTGAGAGACAGAATAACAACAGAAAAATCCAGAAAAGCGCATGTGAAATGTTATAAATGGATTTGCATTTTAATGAGGGAAATAAGTATTTGACCCTCTCTCTATCAGAAAGATTTCTGGCTCCCAGGTGTCTTTTATACAGGTAACGAGATGAGATTAGGAGCACACTCTTACAGGGAGTGCTCCTAATCTCAGTTTGTTACCTGTATAAAAGACACCTGTCCACAGAAGCAATCAATCAGTCAGATTCCAAACTCTCCAACAGGTGTGTTGTGGTCAGATGAGACCAAAATGGAGCTCTTTGGCATCATCTCAACTCGCTGTGTTTGGAAGAGGAAGAATGCTGCCTATGACCCCAAGAAAACCATCCCCACCGTCCAACATGGAGGTGGAAACATTATACTTTGGGGGTGTTTTTCTGCTAAGGGGACAGGACAACTTCACCGCATCAAAGGGACGATGGACAGGGCCATGTATCGTCAAATCGTGGGTGAGAACCTCCTTCCCTCAGCCAGGGCATTGAAAATGGGTCGTGGATGGGCATGACAATGACCCAAAACACACGGCCAAGGCAACAAAGGAGTGGCTCAAGAAGAAGCACATTAAGGTCCTGGAGTGGCCTAGCCAGTCTCCAGACCTTAATCCCATAGAAAATCTGTGGGAGCTGAAGGTTCGAGTTGCCAAACATCAGCCTCGAAACCTTAATGACTTGGAGAAGATCTGCAAAGAGGAGTGGGACAAAATCCCTCCTGAGATGTGTGCAAACCTGGTGGCCAACTACAAGAAATGTCTGACCTCTGTGATTGCCAACAAGGGTTTTGCCAAGTACTAAGTCATGTTTTGCAGAGGGGTCAAATACTTATTTCCCTCATTAAAATGCAAATCAATTTATAATATTTTTCACATGCGTTTTTCTGGATTTTTGTTGTTGTTATTCTGTCTCTCACTGTTCAAATAACCATTAAAATTATAGACTGGTCATTTCTTTGTCAGTGGGCAAACGTACAAAATCAGCAGGGGATCAAATACTTTTTTCCCTCACTGTATATTTGTAAATACAGTCATACTTGACATTCATAATTTATACTGTGCATCCTGTTTTGTACATGCCCGTTTTATTACTTATTCGTGATTCAACTTTGAATTGTTCTTCTTGATATTTTACTTCACTGTTGAGGGAGCTTGCAAGTAAGCATTTCCCTGCAACCGTCATACCTGGTGTAAACTGTTTACGTGATGAATACCATTATATTCAATTGTGACGAGTTAGGCAGAAGAGGGAAATGCTAGCATTATTCTAGTCTAGTAGTTGCCTTTAATATAATATCACATATGCCATTTAGGTGACACTTTTATCCATCAGCGGCTGATACATAATTACTGTAGGCGAGTGAGATTAGCATGGTTTATCATATTACTCTACCCTTTAGAATAAAGGGTTCCGAAAGGGTTCTTCGGCTGTCCCCATAGGATAACCCTTTTGGGTTCCAGGTAGAACCCTTTTGGGTTCCAGGTAGAACCGTTTTGGTTTCCACGTAGAACCCTCTGTGGAAAGGGTTTTATATGGATCCCAAAAGTGTCCTAAAGGGGAATCATTAGGGTTCTACCTGGAACCAAAAACTGTTCTTCAAACGGTTCTCCTATGGAGACAGCTAATGATCAGGTTGGCCAGTTGAGAACAAGTTCTCATTTACAACTGCGACCTGGACCAAGATAAAGCAAAGCAGTGCGGCAAAAAACAACAACACAGAGTTATACATAAACAAAAGCACAGTCAATAACACAATAGAAAAATAATATATACAGTGTGTGCAAATGGAGTGATGAGGTAAGGCAATAAATAGGCCAAGTAATTACCATTCAGCAAATGAACACTGGAGTGATAGATGTGCAGATGATGATGTGCAAGTAGAAATACTGGTGTGCAAAAGAGCAAAAAAAGTAAATAAAAACAATATAGGTAGTTGGATGGGCTATTTACAGATTGGCTGTGTAAAGCTGCAGCGATCGGTTAGCTGCTCAGATAGCTGATGCTTAAAGTTAGTGAGGGAGATATAAGTACAATTTCAGCGATTTTTGCAATTCGTTCCAGTCGTTGGCAGCAGAGAACTGGAAGGAAAGGCGGCCAAATGAGGAATTGGCTTTGGGGGTGACAGTGAAATATACCTGCTGGAGCGAGTGCTACGGGTGGGTGTCGCTATGGTGACCAGTGAGCTGAGATAAGGCGGGGCTTTACCTAGCAAAGACTTATAGATGACCTGGAGCCAGTGGGTTTGGCGACAAATATGTAGCGAGGGCCAGCCGACGAGAGCATACAGGTCGCAGTGGTGGGTGGTATATGGGGCTTTGGGTGACAAAACGGACGGCACTGTGATAGACTGCATCCAGTTTTCTGAGTAGAGTGTTGGAGGTTATTTTGTAAATGACTTGCTCTGAGACCTTGAAGTAGTTGTTTCCCTTTGCTCTGCAAAGGCCGTGGCTTTTTGCGGAGCAATAGGCAACGATGTTTTCGAGGGTGTCAGTTGTCTATGTGTGCAGAGGGTCCCTGGTTCGAGCCCAGGTAGGGGCGAGGAGAGGGACAGAAGCTGTACTGTTACACTAGCACCTTTTTTTCTAAGAGTGTGTCTACTTCAATGATTTGTACAGAATGTGGTATGGCTAGGGTCATTTAGTTAGGCTTTGACCTTTTTGTTGTTGTCTTGCTCCACCCGTAAATAAATGTGTTGCTGTGTATGTTGACAGTTGATCCCTTGACAACCATTTTAATTAGATCTCCCGTTAGTCGACGTCTTTGCTGAGATTAAGAAAATACCTCCTACCACAAACAACACTTTTAAACTGTGTATTAGCTGATCACACACGGAAGCCAATACCATTGAAATGTTGTTATAAGCTTAGTAACCGCGATACACTCAGTGGGGTGACTGAGGACTGTCTGTATTTCTGTCCGTCTTGTGGGAAGAAGCTACAGTAATATATGTGACTGGGTTCCTCTGTGATATCAGTACACCGTTTGCATAACTTCCTATGCGCAATTACAAAGAAACAAAATAAAATGATACCAAAATAAAAATATACAATACTGTAGTAGAATGGCAAATGCATTGTTAACAAATCAGGGAACCATATAGTTAACAAATCAGGGTGCCATATAGTTAACAAATAAGGGTGCCATATAGTTAACAAATAAGGGAACCATATTGTTAACAAATCAGGGAACCATATAGTTAACAAATAAGGGTGCCATATAGTTAACAAATAAGGGTGCCATATAGTTAACAAATAAGGAAACCATATAGTTAACAAATAAAGGTGCCATATAGTTAACAAATAAGGGTGACTTATAGTTAACAAATAAGGAAACCATATAGTTAACAAATAAGGGTGCCATATTGTTAACAAATCAGGGAACCATATAGTTAACAAATAAGGAAACCATATAGTTAACACATAAGGAAACCATATAGTTAATGAATAAGGGCACCCTATAGTTAACACATAAGGGCACCATATAGTTAATGAATAAGGCCACCATGTAGTTAACACATAAGGGCACCATATAGTTAATGAATAAGGCCACCATGTAGTTAACACATAAGGGCACCCTATAGTTAAAGAATAAGGGCACCCTATAGTTAACACATAAGGGCACCATATAGTTAATGAATAAGGCCACCATGTAGTTAACACATAAGGGCACCATATAGTTAATGAATAAGGCCACCATATAGTTAACACATAAGGGCACCTTATTGTTAATGAATAAGGCCACCATATAGTTAACAAATAAGGGCACCCTATAGTTAATGAATAAGGGCACCCTATTGTTAATGAATAAGGCCACCATATAGTTAAAACACATAAGGGCACCCTATTGTTAATTAATAAGGCCACCATATAGTTAACAAATAAGGGCATTATATTATTTTCACTTCTGGATAGATTTTTTATTGGAAAGAAACAGCAAAACAATCATAAGCCTTATAATGACCTCTGTGTTTGGTATTTCCCAGTTCAAAACGTGAATGCACCCAACTCATATTCATGACTTTTACAACTGGTAATTACCAGCTTCCCACTTGGTTATGAATGCATCAATAAACTCTAGGATCTGAACAGTATTGTAAGTAGGCGAGTGTCTCTGCTCAATGCCCATATGCATGTCCAACAGGGGAAAGATTCAATTGAACTTTGTGTGAACGCTTCAGATTTTTATGAAGCTTTCCGGCAGAACAGAAGAGATTAAGAGTGAATAAGTATCCAAGCTTATAATCCTCAAATGCAGCTTCTCTCACTGCTAATGGAGCCAATAAGGTTAATGTAGTCCTCGACAGAGCATCTCCCTGTAATTCACACAGATGAAGCCATGTGACACAAACACACAAAGATTTAGGCTTCTTTCTTCCGTTGATTTTTCAACTGAACTTCCGTTCTGGTTGTCATGGATGCGAATGATAACCATGAACTATTGTCTGCCTGGACAAGATCAAACTCAGGTAACATGTTTTAATAAGAAGAGACATTTTGGAAGATGCATGTGAGGGAAAACACCATCTGTTGTACCACAGAAGTCTATAAATCTCTCTCTCCCCATATGTAGTCAAAGGACCAAAGCACATCTCTGGGTTCTGTCTTGTTCCCCCAAGAATTAAGGGACGTAACCCAGGAGTCATCTCCAGATGCCACGAGATCTTTCACTGTCCTCAGCATAATCAGAATCACCTGTATTCGCCAAATACATTTTCATGTACAGGAATTTGACTTGTGGAATGGTGCTGCCATCATAAACAGAAGACAATAAACAGGGTACACAGACAGACGATAAACATGGTATACAGACAATAAACAAGGTATACAGACAATAAACAGGGTATAGAGACAATAAACAGGATATACAGACAATAAACAGGATATAGAGACAATAAACAGGATATACAGACAATAAACAGGGTATACAGACAATAAACAGGATATACAGACAATAAACAGGGTATACAGACAATAAACAGGATATACAGACAATAAACAGGGTATACAGACAGACGATAAACATGGTATACAGACAATAAACAAGGTATACAGACAATAAACAGGGTATAGAGACAATAAACAGGATATACAGACAATAAACAGGGTATACAGACAATAAAAGGGTATACAGACAATAAACAGGATATACAGACAATAAACAGTGTATACAGACAATAAACAGGGTATACAGACAATAAAGAGGATATACAGACAATAAAGAGGATATACGGACAATAAACAGGGTATACAGACAATAAACAGGGTATACAGACAATAAACAGAGTATACAGACAGACAATAAACAGGATAAACAGACAGAAAATAAACAGGGTATACATGCAATAAACTGGGTATACAGACAATAAGCAGGGTATACAGACAAAAAACAGGGTATACAGACAATAAACCAGGTATACAGACAATAAACAGGGTATACAGGCAATAAACTGGGTATACAGACAATAAACAGAGTATACAGACAGACAATAAAACGGATATACAGACAATAAACTGGGTATACAGACAATAAGCAGGGAATACAGACAATAAACAGGGTATACAGACAATAAACCAGGTATACAGACAATAAACATGGTATACAGACAATAGGCAGGGTATACAGACAAAAAACAGGGTATACAGACAATAAACCAGGTATACAGACAATAAACAGGATATACAGACAATAAACAGGGTATACAGGCAATAAACTGGGTATACAGACAATAAACAGGATATACAGACAATAAACTGGGTATACAGACAAACAATAAAACGGATATACAGACAATAAACAGGGAATACATGCAATAAACAAGATATACAGACAATAAACAAGATATACAGACAATAAACAGTGTATACAGACAATAAACAGGATATACAGACAATAAACAGGGTATACAGACAATAAACAGGATATACAGACAATAAACAGGGTATACAGACAATAAACAGGATATAGAGACAATAAACAGGGTATACAGACAATAAACAGGGTATACAGACAGTAAACAGGGTATACAGACTGACAATAACAGGATATAAAGACAAAATATAAAGACACTTAATTAACACAAATCCACATACAGTGTAAACAGTGTAAGCTACAAACTACAGAATACACTATAAACACTATAAGCTACTGTAATGAATACGATGGGAGACAGAGTGCTGGTTTCAAGTGCATGGCGCAGCAGGTGTTTATCAGCAAAGGACCACAGGAGGAGGCAGGTAGCTGGGTCCACAGGCAAGCAGAAGGTCATACACTTGGACTCCAAGAAGGTAACAGTACAGGCAGGAAAAAAGGCTATTAACCTAGTCCGGAAGATCAGGCAAGAGGTTGATGACAGGAAATCTGATAGGCAAAAGTACATTTAGGGAATAGGCAGAAAGGCGTTGTTAGTGAGGATTGCCAAAAACGATGATACACAGAAATAAACAGAGCTCCGACTAGAATGTGGACAAAATCAAACAATACCTCACAATGATGGGGTGCAAAGATCTGAACTAAATAGACTGTGTAAATGACATACAGTTGTGTGAACAGGTGACCAGAATTCAGCTGATTGGGATCTGGAGAGTGAGCTGCGTTCAGGGGATCTATGTGTTTGAGAGTGTGAGCTGGAAGGTGGGCTGGAAGGTGGGCTGGAAAGTAAGCTGCGTTCACGGGATCTATGTGTTTGAGAGTGTGAGCTGGAAGGTGGGCTGGAAAGTGAGCTGCGTTCAGGGGATCTATGTGTTTGAGAGTGTGAGCTGGAAGGTGGGCTGGAAAGTGAGCTGCGTTCAGGGGATCTATGTGTTTGAGAGTGTGAGCTGGAAGGTGGGCTGGAAGGTGGGCTGGAAAGTGAGCTGCGTTCAGGGGATCTGTGTGTTTGAGAGTGTGAGTTGGAAGCTGACGTTACGCGCTACATTATAAGCTGCCGGCTCAGATGGAAGTTCAGTTTCTGTGGGGTGAGCATTAATGGGAGGGGGTAGTTGTACTGATGTGGAGGAATAAGCTTTGGCCATTCATGGATATCGGTCTCTGTCAATGAATGTCTGAAATGTCCAACAGTCTTAAAGGGTAAAGTTGTTTTTGTTTCTGGTACATTTCCCATAAGGTTCTGTTGGGTTGTTTAAGGTTATGTTGGGTTGTTTAAGGTTCTGTTGGGTTGTTTATGGTTCTGTTGGGTTGTTTATGTTTCTGTTGGGTTGTTTAAGGTTCTGTTGGGTTGTTTATGGTTCTGTTGGGTTGTTTAAGGTTCTGTTGGGTTGTTTATGTTTCTGTTGGGTTGTTTAAGGTTCTGTTGGGTTGTTTATGGTTCTGTTGGGTTGTTTATGGTTGTTTTCTACAGAAGAGACTCGTATGTGTTCACAGAAGAGACTCATGTGTGTCTACAGAAGAGACTCATGCAATGATCTTTTGGGGATGCAGAGCTGTTTATCTGTGTGTGTGTGTAAAACGACCATAGCTTGTGAAAAATTAATGTAGCCAAAATACCCAGACCAACGTGCTCTACCTTAACCTTAGAGGAACAACATGTTCCACCTTAACTTTACAGGAACAACATGCCCTACTCTGTTGTTTATGATTTCGTTGTCATGGAGGACTGATTGGGCTCATTAATTTGAAAAATAATTGCTGTGCTCATGGAATGGCACTACTGAAAAGGGCTATTTACATGTGAAAAATAAATGCCATGTGCTGCATTTGCTATAGGCCTATTGTTAATCCTTTTTGTTGGTGACACTTTGATATGTTGATAATATGCAGCTGTTTAAAGGGCAAATCCACAGATGAAACAATAACAAAATGGCCATCCAACCTGTGTTTTTTTGTAAAAAGCTGAGGGATGAGCCTGGAGAAATCTAACCACTCTCAGAATAATAGACAGAGCTATGGATACAAGGACTGACCATCCATGATATCAACATGATTGTTTTAACCATGTTATAAGGGAAAGGGGGATACCCAGTCAGTTGTACAACTGAATGCCTTCACCTGAAATGTGTCTTTCTGCATTTAACCCAACCCCTCTGAATCAGAGAGGTGCGGGAGGCTGCCTTAATCGACATCCACGTCGTCAGCGCCCAGGGAACAGTGGGTTAACTGCCTTGTTCAGGGGCAGAACAACAGATTGTTACCTTGTTGCTCAGGGATTTGAACTTGCAACGTCCCGGTTACAAGTCCAACGCTCTAACCACTAAGGCTACACAGTGTTTGTTTACATTTACAATGTTTACAAACAATGGAGTAAAACAAGCTTCTATTTGGGGCTCTAATGGAGTGTGACAGCTGAACTGAACTCATGAGGCATTTCTAAGTTATATTCTTCAAGAATCAATGGACATACAGTATATAGAATTTATATGTCCAAAAATGGATGAAGCAACTACAGATTGCCCATTTTAAGTCTATCAAAAGTGTACAAGTTTGAGCATGTGTCCAATAATCCTATGGATTTTCTTTTTAATCAGCATGAATTAGATTGAGCAATAAAATCCCCACTTTTATCCCATAGGCTGGGATCCTCACTATGCAGCTGTTATTCTATAGGCTGGGATCCTCACTATGCAGCTGTTGCAGGAGCGCATCTTTCACTGGCTATCCACTGGTTTAAAAACCAATGATCGATAGGCAGCTTAAACTTCTTGAATTCTACCTTCATTGGGTTCAAATACACGTTTAGGTTAGTGAACAACCATCCACAGGCTGGAATCCTCACTATGCAGCTGTTATTCTATAGGCTGGGATCCTCACTATGCAGCTGTTATTCAATAGGCTGGGATCCTCACTATGCCGCTGTTATACAATAGGCTGGGATCCTCACTATGCAGCTGTTATTCTATAGGCTGGGATCCTCACTATGCAGCTGTTATTCTATAGGCTGGGATCCACACTATGCAGCTGTTATTCAATAGTCTGGGACCCTCACTATGCAGCTGTTATTCTATAGGCTGGGATCCTCACTATGCAGCTGTTACTCTATAGGCTGGGATCCTCACTATGCAGCTGTTATTCTATAGGCTGGGATCCTCACTATGCAGCTGTTATTCTATAGGCTGGGATCCTCACTATGCAGCTGTTATTCTATAGGCTGGGATCCTCACTATGTAGCTGTTACTCTATAGGCTGGGATCCTCACTATGCAGCTGTTATTCTATAGGCTGGGATCAGCACTATGCAGCTGTTATTCTATAGGCTGGGATCCTCACTATGCAGCTGTTACTCTATAGGCTGGGATCCTCACTATGCAGCTCTTATTCTACAGGCTGGGATCCTCACTATGCAGCTTTTAATCTATAGGCTGGGATCCTCACTATGAAGCTGTTATTCTATAGGCTGGGATCAGCACTATGCAGCTGTTATTCTATAGGCTGGGATCCTCACTATGCAGCTGTTATTCTATAGGCTGGGATCAGCACTATGCAGTTGTTATTCTATTGGCTGGGATCAGCACTATGCAGCTGTTATTCTATAGGCTGGGATCAGCACTATGCAGCTGTTATTCTATAGGCTGGGATCCTCACTATGCAGCTGTTATTCTATAGGCTGGGATCCTCACTATGCAGCTGTTATTCTATAGGCTGGGATCCTCACTATGCAGCTGTTGCAGGAGCGCATCTTTCACTGGCTTTCCACTGGTTTAAAAACCAATGATCGATTGGCAGCTTAAACTTCTTGAATTCTACCTTCATTGGGTTCAAATACACGTTTAGGTTAGTGAACAACCATCCACAACAACCACAATCCGTAAAGCGCATTTAGCTAAATGAGAGAGCAGCAGTGTGATTCACATCAATGCTCTTTGTAGATGTCAATAATAAGTGATATCCATATCGCTGTAGACTACACCGCTGCTGTCATCCTTTACCTCCAAGCGTTTATTCAAGTTGGATGATCTTTGGATGCCGACAGCAGTCGCACCATTGGAAGACACAGCTTGGACTGTAGCCTACAAAAGCCTATTCCTGCTCTCTTCCCGCAATCCATCAAACACATTTGGTGTGTCATCATAGTGATCTCTGATTGGTGGTCATCATTTGGCGTTTCATCATAGTGGTCTCTGATTGGTGGTCAGATTCACTCAGGTGGAACAAACTTAAACTTAAACTTTTTTCCAATACTGATTTGAATGTGATTGTGAAAAAACAGATTTTTTTTTTAAATATTTTATTTTCGCAAACATCCTTTCTGAATTTAAAAGTAATCCTCTAAGTAATCATCTAGTTTTTCAAAAATATCTGTAATCTGATTAAAATATTTTAGCCGGTAACGAAACCGATCCCTTATATGTAATCAACAGACATGTAGTCTGTTACTCCCCAACCCTGAGTGTATCTATAGTTTATATATAGTGTAGATAGTGTATTATATATTGTATATATAGTGTACATCATATATAGTGTATTTATAGTTTATATATAGTGTACATAAACATCAGAACTAATACATTATAGCCTGAGCTCGACAGCTCTATGTAGTTTAGTTTTAATGTATGCAGAGTTTATATGCTCTTAAGATGAAAAATAGCAGGTGGTTTTTGATTTGTTTGTACTCGCAAGCGTGTGTGTGTGTGTGTGTGTGCGCGTGTGTGTGTGTGTGTGTGTGTGTGTGTTTACCCATCCCGGCGTGATGGGCCTGGGGCTTGGCATTAGATTATCCTAAACGGTTCCAACCGTTTGGTGACGTCAGAACCCTCACAGTCAGATCTGTCCAATCCTCCTGCAGGTCTCACACTGTGATGTGTGCCACTTGGAATGCTTTATGCTATTTGTAGAGTTCTGAAAAGAATACAACGATAACGGTAGGATTTCTCTTCTTCACGGTCTCAAACACACACGTATACACGTATCTATTATACGTTTATTACATAATGATTTGTTAATGACAAAAAAATATATAAGGATGTCATGACATAGAGCACAGAGTAGTAGGCACGAACAGACTCGAACAACACAAGTTGAATTTATGTTAACGCTATTAAAAAAAGAGGGTATAATTTAGCGTAACACAATCTGATACATTTTTCAGACGTGATATAGACAGACACACACTCTGACTTGTAAACACACACACATTTCTTCGCACGGAAATATTTCATCTTGCTGTTACACTGGTCTCAGATATGTGTGTGTGAACGAACCTCTGAGGCCTCATTCTGCATGGGGAGAGATTCAGCCCAGGAAAGAGGGCAGGGAGGCGGGCTATGAAGTCATGCCCCCATTTTAACCTCCGATGCGATGCCACTGTAAATATTTCATTTCGGGCCACATGCTGACATGCTGATAGGTTGTGTGATTCTGTCAGGCCTTGTCGGCAACCTAGAAAGAAAAAAAACAAAAACAAGAGTGACCACCAGAAACATTTTAAAAGTGACATTGATCGTGTTTGCAAAAAACATTTAGAGCAGTTTTTCAGAAGAGAAGCAACAACAGAAGCAAAGAAGAGTGACGTTTCCTTGGCAACCATATCAAAACAGAAGGCTGAAATTGATCGTGAGAACAAATAGACTGTCAATTCAACTGACAGTGTTTTGCAGAATTATCTCCAATCCCATTCCATGTTTTGATTAAAAAAAATCAGTTTAGGGTCAACTTTGTCTTCATACGAATATACTGTATGTAGAGAAGCCTGAATTCCCATAGACACCACAATCAAGTATTCAATAAGTCCTTGATTCAGTGGACATTTCCACAAAGCGGCTTTCCAAAGCGGAAAGAGACGTTCTAGTCTTGATCACAACATCAAACGATGATATAGAAGCAGCTAAAAAGCCTCCCTCTGTCAGATAAGCGACAGACATCGACGGGCGACCCAGACACTAGTCATGTTTTATTACATGTTCCGTTGTCTCTCTCAGGGTGAGGGAGAAGAGCTACTGTACGGGTCATGTGTGGATGTAACAGAGTTAGTGATTAACGCCATGGCAACACAAAGGCTTTACACATCCAAATGTATTCGTTTAAAACCCCTGATCGTACATGTATGGAACGCACCACCAGACACCATGACATATGTATTTTATTTCACCTTTATTTAACCAGGTAGTTCTATATGATGTCATAATACACCTTTATTTAACCAGGTAGTTCTATATGATGTCATAATACACCTTTATTTAACCAGGTAGTTCTATATGATGTCATAATACACCTTTATTTAACCAGGTAGTTCTATATGATGTCATAATACACCTTTATTTAACCAGGTAAGCTAGTTGAGAACAAGTTATCATTTACAACTGCGACCTGGCCAAGATAAAGCACAGCAGTGCGACACAAACAACAGAGTTACACAAGGAATAAACACACGTACAGTCAATAACACAATAGAAAAAAAAAGAAAGTCTATATACAGTGTGTGCAAATGGTGTGGGGAGGTAGGAAATAAATAGGCCATAGTAGCGAAGTAAATTACAATTTAGCAGATGATGATGTGCAAGTAGAGATACTGGTGTGCAAAAGAGCAGAGAAGTAAATAAAAAACAATATGGGGATGAGGTAGTTAGATTGGGTGGGCTATTTACAGATGGACTATGTACAGCTGCAGCGAACGGTTAGCTGCTCAGATAACTGGTGTTTAAAGTTAGTGAGGGAGATATACGTCTCCAGCTATAGCGATTTTTGCAATTCGTTCCAGTCACTGGCAGCAGAGAACTGGAAGCAAAGGCGGAGGTGTTGGCTTTGGAAATGACCAGTGAGATATACCTGCTGGAGCGCGTGCTACGGGTGGGTGTTGTTATGGTGACCAGTGAGCTGAGATAAGGCGGAGCTTTACCTAGTATAGACTTATAGATGACATGGAGCCAGTGGGTCTGGCGACGGATATGTAGCGAGGGCCAGCCTACTAGAGCGTACAGGTCGCAGTGGTGGGTGGTATATGTTGCTTTGGTGACAAAACGGATGGCACTGTGATAGACTACATCCAGTTTGCTGAGTAGAGTATTGGAAGCTATTTTGTAGATGACATCGCCGAAGTTGAGGATCGGTACGATAGTCAGTTTTACTAGGGTAAGTTTGGCGGCATGAGTGAAGGAGGCTTTGTTGCAAAATAGAAAGCCGATTCTAGATTTGATTATGGATTGTAGATGTTTAATATGAGTCTGGAAGGAGAGTTTACTGTCTAGCCAGACACCTAGATGTTTGTAGTTGTCCACATATTCTAGGTCAGAGCCGTCCATGGTAGTGGTGCTAGTCGGGCGGTCGGTTGCTGGCAACGAACGGTTGTAAAGCATGCATTTGGTTTTACTAGCGTTTAGGAGCAGTTGGAGGCCACGGAAGGAGTGCTGTATGGCATTGAAGCTCGTTTGGAGGTTAGTTAGCACAGTGTCCAAAGAAGGGCCAGAAGTATACAGAACGGTGTTGTCCGCTTAGAGGTGGATCAAGGAATCACCCGCAGCAAGAGCGACATCATTGATGTACACAGAGAAAAGAGTCGGCCCGAGAATTGAACCCTGTGGTACCCGCATAGAGACTGCCAGATGTCCGGACAGCAGGCCCTCCGATTTGACACACTGAACTCTGTCAGCAAGTAGTTGGTGAACCAGGTGAGGCAGGCATTTGAGAAACCAAGGCTATTGAGTCTGCCAATAAGAATACGGTGATTGACAGAGTCGAAAGCCTTGGCCAGGTCGATTTCACCCTCGTCTTTTTCTCTTGGTCCCTTGTTACCTCTCATCCCATCTCTTTTCATCCATCCAAGGGAAACTTGGATCAATTGAACATGGCCTCTGTTTTACAACTGTCCAACACCTTAGCAATGGAAGGATTGGTGATATATTTTTTCTAACAAGAGTTTTATTCATAGCTTGAAATATGTTACCATGTTATAACAGTGTCAGTGGGATGTGTCTCTAAGGATTGTGTCAGCTAACATGCTGTGAGAAAATCTGAAAATACAATTAGGCGAATCGTCTTTGTGCCATCTCATCTCTGTCCTTACATGCACTTCATTCGAAGCTAGCAACAGTCCCGTTATTAAAAAGAATTTCTGAGGGCTGCTTTTAGAACAGGCTGTATCTCTGGACATAATTTAGTCACAAACATCAATTATTGAGTTTGCAACAGAAAGTACAGCTAATCCCTGTTGCAATAATGTTTTAATAGCACCGCTACATATATATATTTTTAATAGCTTGTGTTGATGTGTTGTCGTGGGCTCATGGTGTACCTTTTCGAAAATGTCAACTGAGCTGTTGTCAACAACATTATATCAGCACAAACAGAACACAGATGTGGGTTCTGTTGGTGTTTGTTACTGTTGTTCAAAGAGTAAACAATTTACTCAAGTAAAACATTTTTTTTTTACAATAACTTGGAGTCACTAAGTAGGATACTAATACTGTATGCAGTATGCAGTACCTTTACAAACCTAGGAGAGTTAAGCCATGTGCAGTAGCTGTTGCTTCTCAAAATGAGAGAGAGAGAGAGAGAGAGAGAGAGAGAGAGAGAGAGAGAGAGAGAGAGAGAGAGAGAGAGAGAGAGAGAGAGAGAGAGAGAGAGAGAGTGAGGATAGCGTGGATACTCTTGGGTCTTAACAGCAGTAATTAAATCCTGCAAGTTGTCTGCAAATGTATAAACTCTATTCTCAAGTGGCTTTCAAATTTTCCAGCATTTGCACACAACTTGCTACTAAATAATGTAGACTCTCGCTAACAGACCCGTAACAAATGACGTGGTCACAGAAGGATTTGGATGCTTTAAAAACTGACACAAAGCAAAAGTTGTTACGACGTAAACGCTTGTGTCACAGTTAAACATATATGTATGATCATGTGTACAGAACCCCCACGTGGGCTTCACATCAAATTGTATTGGTTGCAAAATGTTTGCGTTTCAACAGTGCAGTTATATCTAACAAAACACACAAGTCTAATAAAGTTAAAGAATGGAATGAAGAAATGTAGAAATATTAGGACGAGCAATGTTCGGAGTGTATGTATGTATGTATGTATGTGTGTATATATATATATATATATATTAGAAGGAGAGGAGAGCAGAAATTAGTGAATGAAAGCACTTTACTGTGGCACAGTAACAGTCACTGAACGCAATATGCGTCACAACAACAATTGCCTGCAGAAAACAAGTGCGGCAGCACAAAACACAAAAAAGTCTAATTTAGAAGTGACAAAAGCATGGATTAACCTTTCTGCATCATTTCTGGACAGAAAGTTTCAGATTTTTGCAATGTTACGAAGATGGAAAAAAGCTTTCCTTGAAATAGTCTTGATATGTTTGTCAAAAGAGAGATCAGGGTCCAGAACTGTACAAACATCAAGATTAATTGTCAGATCCAACAGAAGATCTCCTTTTTTTTCTTGGACCTAGAACTAGCATCTCTGTTTTGTCCGAGTTTAAAAGTAAAAATATTGTCGCCATCCACTTACTTATGTCTGAAACACAAGCTTCCAGGAAGGGCAATTTTGGAGCTTCACCATATTTCATCGAAATGTACAGCTGTGTATCGTCCACATAGCAGTGAAAGTTAACATTCTGTTTCCGAATGACATGAATGAGGTAAAATGTATATTGAAAACAATAGTGGTCCTAAAACGGAACCTTGAGGAACACCGAAACTTACAGTCAATTTGTCAGAGGACAAACCATCGACAGAGACAAACTGATATCTTACCGACAGATAAGATAAAAACCAGGGCAGAACTTGTCTGTGTAGACCAATTTGGGTTTTCAAAGAATGTGCTTTTTGGTGTCAAAAGCAGCACTAAGGTCTAGGAGCACACGGACAGCTTCAGGGCCTTGGTCTGACACCATTAAAAGGTCAATTACCACCTTCACGAGTGCGGTCTCAGTGCTACGATGTGGTCTAAAACCAGACTGAAATGTTTTGTTTACGTTGTTTGTCTTCAGGAAGGCAGTGAGTTGCTGCACAATAGCATTTTAAAAATATTTTGAGAGGAACGGGAGATTCGATATAGGCTGATAGTTTTTCAAATCTCTGGGTCAAGGTTTGGCTTTTTCAAGAGAGGCTTTATTAATGCCACTTTTAGTGAGTTTGATACACATCCAGTGGATAGAGAGCCAATTATTGTTTTCAACATAGGAGGGCCAAGCACAGGAAGCAGCTATTTCAGGGGTTTAGTTTAACTATCCTCATCCTCTATCCTCACCCTCACCCTCTATTCTTACCCTCTATCCTCATCCTCTATCCTCATCCTCACCCTCTATTCTCACCCTCTATCCTCATCCTTTATCCTCAATCCTCTATCCTCTATCCTCTATCCTCATCCTCATCCTCATCCTCTATCCTCATCCTCTATCCTCATCCTCTATCCTCATCCTCTATCCTCATCCTCTATCCTCGTCCTCTGTCCACTATATTCATCCTATATATTTATCCACTATATTCTATTCTCTATTCTCATCCTCTATCCTCTATATTCATCCTCTGTCCTCTATATTCATACACTATCCTCTATCTATCCTCTGTCCTCTGTCCTCTGTCCTCTGTCCTCTGTCCTCTGTCCTCTGTCCTCACCCTCTATTTTCATATTCTATATTTATCCTCTATCCTTTATCCTCATCTGCTATCCTCATCCTCTATCCTCTGTACTCTATATTCATCCTCTATCCTTTATCCTCTATATTTATCCTCTATCCTTTATCCTCATCTGCTATCCTCATCCTCTATCCTCTGTACTCTATATTCATCCCCTATCCTTTATTCTCTATATTCATCCTCTGTCCTTTATTTTTATATTCATCCTCTATCCTTTATCCTCTATATTCATCCTCTATCATTTATCCTCTATATTCATCCTCTATCCTTTATTCTCTATATTCATCCTCTATATTCATCCTTTATTCTCTATATTCATCCTCTATATTCATCTTTTATTCTCTATATTCATCCTCTATCCTTTATCCTCTATATACATCCTCTATATTCATTCTTTATTCTCTATATTCATCCTATGTCCTTTATTCTCTATATTCATCCTCTATATTCATCCTTTATCCTATATTTTCATCCTCTATCCGTTATCCTCTATATTCATCCTCTATATTCATTCTTTATCCTCTATATTCATCCTCTATCCTTTATTCTCTATATTCATCCTCTATATTCATCCTCTATATTCATCCTCTATCCTTTATTCTCTATGTTCATCCTCTATCCTTTATTCTCTATATTCATCCTCTATCCTCTATTCTCTATATTCATCCTCTATATTCATTCTTTATTCTCTGTATTCATCCTCTATCCTTTATCCTCTATATTCATCCTCTATCCTTTATTCTCTATATTCATCCTCTATCCTTTATTCTCTATATTCATCCTCTATCCTCTATTCTCTATATTCATCCTCTATCGTCTATTCTCTATATTCATCCTCTATCCTCTATTCTCTATATTCATCCTCTATCCTCTATTCTCTATATTCATCCTCTATATTCATTCTTTATCCTCTATATTCATCCTCTATCCTCTATTCTCTATATTCATCCTCTATATTCATCCTCTATATTCATTCTTTATTCTCTATATTCATCCTCTATCCTCTATCCTCTATATTCATTCTTTATCCTCTATATTCATCCTCTATCCTCTATTCTCTATATTCATCCTCCATATTCATTCTTTATCCTCTATATTCATCCTCTATTCTCTGTATTCATCCTTTATCCTCTATTCTCTATATTCATCCTCTATATTCATTCTTTATTCTCTATATTCATCCTCTATCCTCTATCCTCTATATTCATTCTTTATTCTCTATATTCATTTTCTATCCTCTATTCTCTATATTCATCCTTTATTCTCTATTCTCTATATTCATCCTCTATATTCATTCTTTATCCTCTATATTCATCCTCTATCCTCTATCCTCTATATTCATCCTTTATTCTCTATATTCATCCTCTATATTCATTCTTTATCCTCTATATTCATCCTCTATCCTCTATCCTCTATATTCATCCTCTATCCTCTATATTCATCCTCTATCCTCTATTCTCTATATTCATCCTCTATATTCATTCTTTATCCTCTATATTCATCCTCTATCCTCTATATTCATCCTCTATCCTCTATATTCATTCTTTATTCTCTATATTCATCCTCTGTCCTCTATTCTCTATATTCATCCTCTATCCTATAGATTCATTCTCTATTCTCTATATTCATCCTCTATCCTCTATTCTCTATATTCATCCTCTATCCTCTATTCTCTATATTCATCCTCTATCCTCTATTCTCTATATTCATCCTCTATCCTCTATATTCATTCTTTATTCTCTATATTCATCCTCTATCCTCTATATTCATCCTCTATCCTCTATATTCATCCTCTATCCTCTATCCTCTATATTCATCCTCTATCCTCTATATTCATCCTCTATCCTCTATTCTCTATATTCATCCTCTATATTCATTCTTTATCCTCTATATTCATCCTCTATCCTCTATATTCATCCTCTATCCACTATATTCATCCTCTATCCTCTATTCTCTATATTCATCCTCTATATTCATTCTTTATCCTCTATATTCATCCTCTATCCTCTATTCTCTATATTCATCCTCCATATTCATTCTTTATCCTCTATATTCATCCTCTATCCTCTATTCTCTATATTCATCCTTATTCTCTATTCTCTATATTCATCCTTCATATTCATTCTTTATTCTCTATATTCATCCTCTATCCTCTATCCTCTATATTCATTCTTTATTCTCTATATTCATTTTATATCCTCTATTCTCTATATTCATCCTTTATTCTCTATTCTCTATATTCATCCTCTATATTCATTCTTTATCCTCTATATTCATCCTCTATCCTCTATCCTCTATATTCATCCTTTATTCTCTATATTCATCCTCTATATTCATTCTTTATCCTCTATATTCATCCTCTGTCCTCTATCCTCTATATTCATCCTCTATCCTCTATATTCATCCTCTATCCTCTATTCTCTATATTCATCCTCTATATTCATTCTTTAGCCTCTATATTCATCCTCTATCCTCTATATTCATTCTTTATTCTCTATATTCATCCTCTGTCCTCTATTCTCTATATTCATCCTCTATCTTCTGTATTCATTCTTTATTCTCTATATTCATCCTCTATCCTCTATTCTCTATATTCATCCTCTATCCTCTATTCTCTATATTCATCCTCTATCCTCTATATTCATTCTTTACTCTCTATATTCATCCTCTATCCTCTATATTCATCCTCTATCCTCTATATTCATCCTCTATCCTCTATCCTCTATATTCATCCTCTATATTCATCCTCTATCCTCTATTCTCTATATTCATCCTCTATATTCATACTCTATCCTCTATATTCATCCTCTATCCTGTATATTCATCCTCTATATTCATCCTCTATATTCATCCTCTATCCTCTATATTCATCCTCTATCCTCTATATTCATCCTCTATATTAATCCTCTATCCTCTATATTAATCCTCTATCCTCTATATTCATCCTCTATCCTCTATATTCATCCTCTATCCTCTATATTCATCCTCTATATTCATCCTCTATCCTCTATTATCATCCTCTATCCTCTATATTCATCCTCTATCCTCTATATTCATCCTCTATCCTCTATATTCATCCTCTATATTCATCCTCTATCCTCTATATTCATCCTCTATATTCATCCTCTATATTCATCCTCTATCCTCTATATTCATCCTCTATCCTCTATATTCATCCTCTATCCTCTATATTCATCCTATATCCTCTATATTCATCCTCTATATTCATCCTCTATCCTCTATTATCATCCTCTATCCTCTATATTCATCCTCTATTCTCTATATTCATCCTTTATTCTCTATATTCATCCTCTATATTCATCCTCTATCCTCTATATTCATCCTCTATATTCATCCTCTATCCTCTATATTCATCCTCTATCCTCTATATTCATCCTCTATATTCATCCTCTATATTAATCCTCTATCCTCTATATTCATCCTATATCCTCTATCCTCTATATTAATCCTCTATCCTCTATATTAATCCTCTATCCTCTATCCTCTATATTAATCCTCTATCCTCTATATTCATCCTCTATTCTCTATATTCATCCTCTATATTCATCCTCTATCCTCTATATTCATCCTCTATTCTCTATATTCATTCTTTATTCTCTATATTCATCCTCTATATTCATTCTTTATTCTCTATATTCATCCTCTATCCTCTATCCGCTATTTCTTTTAATAATTTTTTTATTTCACCTTTATTTAACCAGGTAGGCTAGTTGAGTACAACTGTGACCTGGCCAAGATAAAGCACAGCAGTTCGACACATACAACAACACAGAGTTACACATGGAATAAACAAAACATACAGTCAATAATACAGTAGAAAAACAAAAAGTCTATATACAGTGAGTGCAAATTAGGTAAGATAAGGGAGGTAAGGCAATAAACAGGACGAGGTAATTAAAATTAAAAAGGACAAGGTGGCGAGGTAATTAAAATATAACAGTTAAACACTGGAATGGTAGATGTGCAGATTGTAAATTTGATGTTTGGAGAAATTGAACTATTTAGATTTAACCTTTATTTAACGAGGCAAGTCAGTTAAGAAGAAATTCTTATTTACAATGACAGCCTAAGAACAGCAAGTTAACCACCTTGTTCAGGGGGAGAATGACATATTTTTACTTTGTCAGCTCCGGGATTTGATCTTGCAACCTTTCGGTTACTGGCCCAACGCTCTAACCACTAGGGTACCTGCCACCCCAAAACTATGCTGAGCAGGAGGAGAGATCCCAGGGTGTCAAAAACATTTTTTACGTTTTTGAGCAACTTGGAAATGTGACTTTTGGAGACGTGTGGATCAATGTCAGATTCTGCAGTGAGACTGTGAGATGCTTGTTAGATGTCTCACCCCATAGGACATGTCAAGTAATAAAATGTTGGTCCTTTAAAACTGTCACCCTTCGTCACTCAGGGTCAGAGAATATAAGACTCCATAACCACAGGATCACCGGGAGGTCTAGGCCAAAGAGTTATAGTAGTGGATCTTCACCTCAGAAGACCTTTAGAATAATAAGAAAAGATGTACAGTCTAGAAGCTCCGATAAAATCATTTATTCACCAACATTTCGATAGATAGCTGTCTTCATCAGGGTTTCACCCAAGAACACCTCTGTTTCTCTGATCATTCCCCTGACTGTAGGCTGAACCTCCACTCAACTCTCTCTCTCTCTCTCTCTCTCTCTCTCTCTCTCTCTCTCTCTCTCTCTCTCTCTCTCTCAGTAATGAAGGATTTATTTTGCATCGGGGCGCTCCAGCACTCTACCCATACTGCACTGCAAACTGCAACAGCACCAGGCACAGGAAAATGCTCCCGGTGATCCTGCTGTCTCTGAACATTCATTTCACTAATCGCTCTCGCTCAATCCTCTGTTGCATTGCTTTTGAGTTTTTATGTTTTAATTTGGCAACTCCACCAGTTCAAGATGACTTTCTCAACTAGGTGTTTTACTTAGCCAGAGGTGACTTCCATAAATATGTAGCTAATCACAGTAAAATATAAGAAGAAAAAAACGGTCCTATTAAATGACAAAGGAGCTTTTCATTTTGAAGGAACAAGTGGATATTCCATAGATCATGGAATCCCCAGTGCTACACTTGTCTCGAGGTCCTCCTCTGGTATACTGACGGGTGGACTAGTATGCATGCTTATGTAGGAACCAATCAGTGATCGAGCAACTGATCCGTCCTTTATCCAACTTTGATGGTGGTGGAGTAGTCATGACGATAACGGGTGGGGGGTTAAAGTGCATTTTGACACAAGATAACACAGTCAATATTATGTTCATCAGTCGCTGATATATCACATTCATTAACGAATCAAGTGTTTTACATACTTTACAGTTTATTTAAACAACAAAGCCCGAGGAGGTGTGGTATGTGGCCAATATACCACGCCTAAGGGCTGTTCTCATGCACAATGCAACGCGGAGTGCCTGGACACAGCCCTTAACCGTGGTGTATTGACCATATATCACAAAACCCAAGGTGCCTTATTGCTATTATAAACTGGTTACCAACGTAATTAGAGCAGTATAAATAAATGTTGCGTCATACTCGTTGTATACGGTCTGAAATACCATGTCCTTCACCCAATCAGAATTCAGGGATCGAACCATCAAGTTTATAATGAGAATTAGAAAATAACCAAGTAGAAAACGAACAGAGCGAAAAACAACAATTAAAAATAATATTAATATGGTTTATTCCATAAATAGTCATAATTATCAGTCATGAACAGGTGGATGAGAAAGCCAGAGACAATGAAAGACAAACACAAGGACACAACGGGGCATTCATATGGAATAGAGGTAAACATGGTTGGGATACAGGATTGCTATGGCTGATAATTGAGAATATAGTTGAAGTTGGAAGTTTACATACACCTTAGCCAAATACATTTAAACTCAGTTTTTCACAATTCCTGACATTTAATCCTAGTAGAAATTCCCTGTCTTAGGTCAGTTAGGATCACAACTTTATTTTAAGAATGTGAAATAATAGAATAATAGTAGAGAGAATTATTTATTTAAATTTGTTTTTCTTTCATCACATCCACAGTGGGTCAGAAGTTTACATACACTCAATTAGTATTTGGTAGTGTAACGTCCAGGCCTGAGTGTACAGGCTGGAGTGTTTAGTTTCGTTTTGGTGTAGGGTTTCTTTTGTTCTATGGTGTGTATTTCTATGTTGGGGTAATGGTTCCCAATTAGAGGCAGCTGAGTCTCGTTACCTCTAATTGGGAACCATATATATGTTTGGGGTTTGCACTTGAGTTTTGTGGGTTATTGCTAATGTTATGGTTATCGTGTCTAGTTAGGTTCATGCCATCGTGTCTAGTTAGGTTCATGCCATCGTGTCTAGTTAGGTTCATGCCATCGTGTCTAGTTAGGTTCATGCCATCGTGTCTAGTTAGGTTCATGTCAGTGTCTAGTTTAGGATTTAGCGTTTGTGTTCGTCATGTTCATCGTTTTTTTGTTTTGTTCCGTCTCGTCCCGTCGTTAAATAAAGTATGTATTCTGGTTACTTCGCTGCGCATTGGTCTGTCCCAGGAGATAATCGTGACAGAATAACCCACCCAACGAAGACCAAGCAGCGAGAGACGGCGGAGCATCGTCGTCCCAGGAGGAGGAAGAGATCAGCGCAAGCTGAGCGGGGGAATTACGAGGGGCTATATGGGGCATGGAGCCCGGAGAGGGATAAATATTTTGGACTTCGTCTGGCTAGAAGGGCCGAACCGCTTCCCCAAAAAAGGGGGGGGGTACACGAGGAGGTTGGCCGGTTCAGGGGGGACTCCTGAGCCAAATCCTCGTGCTCCGTGGAGGGAGCATTGGAGGGAGCGTCGCACGGAAAGGACACCGTGCTATGCAGTTTTGCGCACGGTTTCCCCTGTGCGGATTCAGAGGCCGGTGTGAAAAATTCCAGCTCCACTCATCAGTCGGGCTAGACTGAGTGTGCAGCCAGGAAGAGTGGTGCCAACTCTGCGCGCCAGATCTCCAGTGCGCCTCCTAGGACCAAGATATCCTGCGGTTCTACGGGCAGAATCTCTGGTGCGAATCCACAGCCCAGTCCGAGAGATTCCAGCTCCACTCATCGGTCAGGCCAAGGTCAGTGTGATACCTGGAAGAGTGGTGCCTGCTCTCCACATCAGGTCCCCTGTCCGTGTTGTGGATTCAACACGTCCTGTACCTGTTCCATGTTCCAAGATCCATGTCCGTGTTGTGGATTCAACACGTCATGTACCTGTTCCATGTTCCAAGATCCATGTCCGTGTTGGGGATTCAACACGTCCTGTCACTGTTCCACGCTCCAAGATCCCAGTTCGTGTTGTGGCTTCAACACGTCCTGTCCCTGCTCCACGCATCAGGCCCCCTGTGCGCCTTCAGAGCCCGCCACGTCCTGTCCCTGCTCCACGCATCAGGCCCCCTGTGCGCCTTCAGAGCCCGGCACGACCTGTCCCTGCTCCACGCATCAGGCCCCCTGTGCGCCTTCAGAGCCTGTCACGTCCTGTCCCTGCTCCACGCATCAGGCCCCCTGTGCACCTTCAGAGCCCGGCACGACCTGTCCCTGCTCCACGCATCAGGCCCCCTGTGCGCCTTCAGAGCCCGGCATGTCCTGTCCCTGCTCCACGCACCAGAGTTCCAGTGAGCATCATGAGTCCAGTACGACCGGTTCCTGCTCCACGCACCAGAGTTCCAGTGAGCACCATGAGTCCAGTACGACCGGTTCCTGCTCCACGCACCAGAGTTCCAGTGAGCATCACGAGTCCAGTACGGCCAGTTCCTGCTCCACGCACCAGAGTTCCAGTGAGCATCACGAGTCCAGTACGACCAGTTCCTGCTCCACGCACCAGAGTTCCAGTGAGCATCACGAGTCCAGTACGGCCAGTTCCTGCTCCACGCACCAGAGTTCCAGTGAGCATCATGAGTCCAGTACGGCCAGTTCCTGCTCCATGCACCAGAGTTCCAGTGAGAATCATGAGTCCAGTACGCCCAGTTTCTGCTCCACGCACCAGAGTTCCAGGGAATGGTCCAGGGCCTCCGGTGTGTGAACTCGAGCCAGCACGGCCGGCACCGGAGCCACCACCTGGGACAAAGGGACGCACCCGAAGACCCCCCCACGGACTTTTGGGCGCGGTCGGAGTCCGCGCCTTTGGGGGTGGGTACTGTAACGTCCAGGCCTGAGTGTACAGGCTGGAGTGTTTAGTTTAGTTTTGGTTGTAGGGTTTATTTTGTTCTATGGTGTGTATTTCTATGTTGGGGTAATGGTTCCCAATTAGAGGCAGCTGAGTCTCGTTACCTCTAATTGGGAACCATATATATGTTTGGGGTTTGCACTTGAGTTTTGTGGGTTATTGCTAATGCTATGGTTATCGTGTCTAGTTAGGTTCATGCCATCGTGTCTAGTTAGGTTCATGCCATTCGTGTTTAGGTTCATGTCAGTGTCTAGTTTAGGATTTAGCGTTTGTGTTCGTCATGTTCATCATTTTTTGTTTTGTTCCGTCTCGTCCCGTCGTTAAATAAAGAATGTATTCTGGTTACTTCGCTGCGCATTGGTCTGTCCCAGGAGATAATCGTGACAGGTAGCATTGCCTTTAAATTGTTTAACTTGGGTCAAACATTTTGGGTAGCCTTCCACAAGCTTCCCACAATAAGTTGGGTGAATTTTGGCCCACTCCTCCTGACAGAGCTGGTGTAACTGAGTCTGGTTTGGAGGCCTCCTTGCTCGCACACACTTTTTCAGTTCTGCACACAAATGTTCTATTTGATTGAGGTCAGGGCTTTGTGATGGCCACTCCAATACCTTGACGTTGTTGTCCTTAAGCCATTTTGCCACAACTGGAAGTATGCTTGGGGTCATTGTCCATTTGGAAGACCCATTTGCGATCAAGCCTTAACTTTCTGACTGATGTATTGATGTTGCTTCAATATATCCACATATTTTCCCATTCTTTGTGATGCCATCTATTTTGTGAAGTGCACCGGTCCCTCCTGCAGCAAAGCACCCCCACAAGATGATGCTGCTACCCCCGTGCTTCAAGGTTGGGATGGTGTTCTTCGACTTGCAAGCCTCCACCTTTTTCCTACAAACATAACGATGGTCATTATGGCCAAACAGTTCTATTTTTGTGTAATCAGACCAGAGGACATTTCTCCAAAATGTATGATCTTTTTCCCCATGTGCGGTTGCAAACAGTAGTCTGGCTTTTTTATGGCGGTTTTAGAGCAGTGGCTTCTTCCTTGCTGAGCGGCCTTTTAGGTTATGTCGATATAGGACTCGTTTTACTGTGGATATAGATACTTTGTACCTGTTACCTCCAGCATCTTCACATGTTCCTTTGCTGTTCTGGGATTGATATGCACTTTTTGGCACCAAAGTACGTTCATCTCTAGGAGACAGAATGTGTCTCCTTCCCGAGCTTTATGACGGCTGCGTGGTCCCATGGTGTTTATACTTGCGTACTATTGTTGGTACAGATGAATGTGGTACCTTCAGGCGTTTGGAAATTGCTCCCAGGGATGAACCACTTATGGAGGTCTACCATTTTTTTTCTGAGGTCTTGGCTGATTTTTTTTAGATTTTCCCGTTGTTTTAAGCAAAGAGGCACTGAGATTGAAGGTAGGCCTTGAAATACATCCACAGGTACACCTCAAATTGACTCAAATGATGTCAATTAGCCTATCAGAAGCCTCTAAAGCCATGACATTATTTTCTGGAATTTTCTAAGCTGTTTAAAGGCACAGTCAACTTAGTGTATGTAAACTTCTGACCCACTGGAATTGTGATGCAATGAATTACAAGGGAAATAATTTGTCTGTAAACAATTGTTGGAAAATGTACTTGTGTCATGCACAAAACTTTAGTTTGTTGATAAGAAATGTACGTAAACCTCCGACTTCAACTGTCTTTAACCCATTTAGCTTCCTCCTGGTACCTTTTCAGCACAAGATTTACTTGAAAATTGTCAACACATGTTCAATCCCAGTGGTAGACACATTTTAGACAATGTTTTAACCCTATTCCAAACCTTAACCCTTACCTTAACCATTTGGAATGAATGCCTTAAAAGTAATGTTTTAACCCTATTCCAAAACCTTAACACTTAACTTCAAAATTTGATGTTTGGAGCAATTTAGAAATGTGATGTTTGGAGCAATGTTTGAAGAAACAGAATGATGCTGAGCAGGAGGACTCAAACCAGGGTGTCAAAAACCCTTCAAAATGTGACTATTTTGGAAAAACGTGGATAAATGTCAGAATCTGAAGTCATATTGGTTAAAACGGTGGTCTTTCATCCTCAGCGAGGAAGAGGACGAGAGGTGATAACTATAGACAGATGAAACAATACCATTGAGAATATATATATTTTTTTCCCTCATTGTTTCCCTCTTCAGTCGACGTTCACTCTGGCATTTTTCGATATATAGCCTACCAGTTGTTTTACTATTACTGTCACCGGTGAATACCGTTTCCTCTGCCGTACCCATCGACACTGTTTAAGTAACTTTCCATGAATGACTGTTTTAGAAACGTGTGCCTTTGATGGGATTGTTATTTTTCTGCATCGTCCCATAATTGCAGTGTCTCTTTTTTTGGGCTGTCTAATGGGAATTATTTGAGTCAGATTCGTTCATCGTAAAGTGCGATTAGTTGTTAATTACGATGTGGTAATTACATTGGAGAGGAAACCCAGCCATGATTCACAGCAGGACGACTCCTGAGACAGGAGACCCCCTATTGATAGCATCCTCCTGACAACCCCTACATCATTTATGAACACACATACACACACACACACATTCACACACACACACACACATTCACACACACACATTCACAAACACACACACACACATTCACACACAAACACACACACATTCACAAACACACACAGATACACAAACACACAGATATGCACATACACCAATAGACACCATGTCTCTCATACAAAACTTACGTAACACCAAGGCTCACATATACAGTACAATAATACAGACCCAGTTGTGTATCACCAACACACATTACATTCAACGAGGCATAGAAAGCTCATAGGTTTAAATGACATTCAACGAGGCACAGGAAGCTGGGAGGTTTAAGTTACATTCAACGAGGCATAGAAAGCTCATAGGTTTAAATGACATTCAACGAGGCACAGGAAGCTGGGAGGTTTAAGTTACATTCAACGAGGCATAGGAAGCTCGTAGGTTTAAATTAAATTCAACGAGGCACAGGAAGCTCGTAGGTTTAAATTAAATTCAACGAGGCACAGGAAGCTCGTAGGTTTAAATTAAATTCAACGAGGCACAGGAAGCTCGTAGGTTTAAATTACATTCAACGAGGCATAGGAAGCTTGTAGTTGTAAATTACATTCAACGAGGCATAGGAAGCTTGTACGTTTAAATTACATTCAACGAGGCATAGAAAGCTTGTAGGTTTAAATTACATTCAACGAGGCACAGGAAGCTGGGAGGTTTAAGTTACATTCAACGAGGCACAGGAAGCTGGTATTATTATGTGATTACTAGACTCATTGCATCTGACAGACCTTTCTGTCCTTCTGGCTCCAACTTTCTCTTAATCAGGAATACAGGACATTCTGTAAACGCGTGCACACCCACACGCACACACACGCACACCCATGCAGACCCACGCACACCCATGCACACACACGGACACACCCATGCACACACACGGACACACCCATGCACAGCCGCACGCACGCACACCCATGCAAACCCACGCACACCCATGCAGACCCATGCTCACCCATGCACACACACACACATAAGCGCACACACACACGCACGGACGCACAACCGCACGCACGCATGCACACCCATGCACACACACACACACACACACACACACGCACACACACACCCACACACACACACACACACGCACACACACACACACGAACGCACAACCACACGCACACACACACACACACACACACATGCACACCCATGCACACGCGGACGCATTGATGGACGCACACACACACATTCCCTTGCTCTGCATTCCCATCTGGGGGTATCACTTCGTTCGTCATCACCTTCCTGTCTTAAATACCCTATAGGCAGGGCCTCTCAAGCACTGTGTTAAACACACATGTATTCCTCATCAGCGTATTATAAACCTCCACTAATCTCACATCTCTGGCTGCTCTTGCACACTTTACATGTCCTGGTAACCTAATCCTGGACTGTTGCACCACAGTCTCACCACAGTCTCACCGTAGCTTCACCATAGTCTCACCACAGTCTTGCCATAGCCTCACCATAGGCTAACCATAGCCTAACCATAGCCTAACCATAGTCGCACCACAGTCTCACCACAGACTCACCGTAGCCTCACTGTAGGCTAACCATAGCCTAACCATAGCTTAACCAAAGCCTCACCATAGCCTCACCATAGTCTCACCATAGCCTAACGATAGCCTAACCATAGCCTCACCATAGTCTCGCCATATGTCGATTAAGGCTGCCTCCCCTGCACCTCTCTGATTTAGAGGAGTTGGGTTAAATGCGAAAGACACATATCAGTTGAAGGCATTCAGTTGTACAACTGACTAGGTATCCCTCTTTCCAGCATATATTGTAATGAATTATGAGGGCACACTAAATTCCCCCCCCTCCAAACATTTTTTCAGATAGTTGATCCATTGTCTCAAACGCCCGGACACTCCCTAAGACACCACTTCAAAACAGTCATGAAGCTAACTCACATGGATAAACCTGCATTCTATTGAAAACACATTGGATCGTAATCTATAGCCTGTCGTAAAAAAAAATTATCCTGTGCCGGGTTCAAGGTCAAACACCAATAAAATCTAAGACAGCAATTTGTCAGAGTCTGATGATTCTCTTCCATAGCACACACTGACAATCACTGACATCGTCTGCAGTCACTGACATCGTCTGTAGTCCATCAGACAGCCAGAGTCTAGGGTGGAGAGCGGAGGGTGGAGAGGAATCTCATGGTAATTCACATCAGACCAGATGTAAATCACTGTTTTCCCATTACGGATCTGTTGAGCTACTACAGCTGCAGATCCTTTCCCGACTGACGCTTCCTGATCCATCATCCTGGGAAACGTGAACGGGTGAGAGAACTTTCACTCAGGGAGTCTCTTTTTTTCCCTGATGGAGGGGAGAGACACTGGGTGGGATTTCTGGATCTGTGTTGGGAGATCTGGTTTGGGTGAGTGTCACCTAACCGTTAGTAACCGATAACCTAACTAACCTAACCGTTAGTAACCAATAACCTAACTAACCTGACCGTTAATAACTGATAACCTAACTAACCTAACCGTTAGTAACCAATAACCTAACTAACCTGACCGTTAATAACTGATAACCTAACTAACCTAACCGTTAGTAACCAATAACCTAACTAACCTGACCGTTAATAACTGATAACCTAACTAACCTGACCGTTAGTAACCGATAACCTAACTAACCTAACCGTTAGTAACCAATAACCTAACTAACCTGACCGTTAATAACTGATAACCTAACTTACCTAACCGTTAGTAACCGATAACCTAACTAACCTAACCGTTAGTAACGATAACCTAACTAACCTAACCGTTAGTAACCGATAACCTAACTAACCTAACCGTTAGTAACCAATAACCTAACTAACCTGACCGTTAATAACTGATAACCTAACTTACCTAACCGTTAGTAACCGATAACCTAACTAACCTGACCGTTAGTAACCAATAACCTAACTAACCTGACCGTTAATAACTGATAACCTAACTAACCTAACCGTTAGTAACCAATAACCTAACTAACCTGACCGTTAGTAACCAATAACCTAACTAACCTGACCGTTAATAACTGATAACCTAACTTACCTGACCGTTAATAACCGATAACCTAACTAACCTAACCGTTAGTAACCAATAACCTAACTAACCTGACCGTTAATAACTGATAACCTAACTTACCTAACCGTTAGTAACCGATAACCTAATTCAACCTAACCGTTAGTAACGATAACCTAACTAACCTGACCGTTAATAACTGATAACCTAACTTACCTGACCGTTAATAACCGATAACCTAACTAACCTAACCGTTAGTAACCAATAACCTAACTAACCTAACCGTTAGTAACCAATAACCTAACTAACCTGACCGTTAATAACTGATAACCTAACTTACCTAACCGTTAGTAACCGATAACCTAACTAACCTAACCGTTAGTAACGATAACCTAACTAACCTGACCGTTAATAACTGATAACCTAACTTACCTGACCGTTAATAACCGATAACCTAACTAACCTAACCGTTAGTAACCGATAACCTAACTAACCTAACCGTTAGTAACCAATAACCTAACTAACCTGACCGTTAATAACTGATAACCTAACTTACCTAACCGTTAGTAACCGATAACCTAACTAACCTAACCGTTAGTAACGATAACCTAACTAACCTGACCGTTAATAACTGATAACCTAACTTACCTGACCGTTAATAACCGATAACCTAACTAACCTAACCGTTAGTAACCAATAACCTAACTAACCTGACCGTTAATAACTGATAACCTAACTTACCTAACCGTTAGTAACCGATAACCTAACTAACCTAACCGTTAGTAACGATAACCTAACTAACCTGACCGTTAATAACTGATAACCTAACTTACCTAACCGTTAGTAACCGATAACCTAACTAACCTAACCGTTAGTAACCAATAACCTAACTAACCTGACCGTTAATAACTGATAACCTAACTTACCTAACCGTTAGTAACCGATAACCTAACTAACCTAACCGTTAGTAACGATAACCTAACTAACCTAACCGTTAGTAACCGATAACCTAACTAATCTAACCGTTAGTAACGATAACCTAACTAACCTAACCGTTAGTAACCGATAACCTAACTAACCTGACCGTTAGTAACCGATAACCTAACTAACCTAACCGTTAGTTCACCTAACCACCAATGTAGGTTCTCCCTGTAGTTATCCTTTTGTTCTTAAGATGCAACAAGCACCCTAGTCTCTGGTAAATTAATAATACTACACTTCTTTGAAGAAGTATGATATGATTCGTATGCTATTGTAAGACCGGGTAGGACGTATGATACTAAACATCCTCTACTCGTAGGATACTGTATGACCACTATTCCATTCATAACGTGTGACATATTTACGTACAGAATAATACAAATTGCCCTGAGACCATCAAAGGAACACCTTTGCTCATTTGAATTGTCTGAAACGGAAAACAAAACCTCTCTTTAACAAAACAAAAAAGTCCTGTTTTTGACACACAACACTTTTTCAAGTTACAATATTAAAAAGTAGTTTGTTTCTATTTTGGCTGGATTTTCATCCAGGTGGTTTTCTTTGGCTTTCTAGGCCTCTCGTGCTGTAGGACTTTGTGATGTATCACGCGTGAGGCGGGCGATTCTTTTCTCAGTCCTGAAGTGCCTGACGATTCACAGCAACCCGTCACCTGACAACAGCATCTGTGCAAAACAGCTTGTCGTCACCAACGGTGGATGTTTCTTTTGGCCATACCTGTCATTCCCGTAACAGATTGCTACTGCTTGCTTCTCAAACTCGTTAGCCATACCTCTTTCTGCTTGGTGACTGTTTGTTCCATTTGAATTGGCACTGTTCTTTATAAAAAAACAGCATGACTGAATTAGCCACCGTAATTAAGTCAACATTATTCCCAAATATCATAATTTAATCCAGTGTAATCTTTCTCCGTTTGCTATTGAGATTCACTTTACTCTTAAGAGTTAGAATGGCCAATTTGTAGGAAATACTGACACTCCAGATGGCTGAATAATGAAGGAAGCACATCCATATAGAGAACAGTGTAATTTCTCACCAGTGGAAATAAACCTTACTGATTATAGGAAATAAAAAAAAGAACACTTATAAATGTTGAATTACTTCAGTTTGAAATGTGACTTGTCAAAAGCTAGAGTGATTTCAGTGATTCCAAGAGGCAAAACAGTAATGCTGATATGCACATCAGAACTATATGTCGGTCCCAGTAAAACCCTCAGCCTTGGACAACCCACACAAGACCCGTAATCCCTAAGAAACATGACCCCGGCCCAAATTGATCGTAACTGTAGCCACCCTCGATCCATCAGTCCAGCTGACCATTACACGGGTGTTCACATCCGTTTCGATTTTCCCTTTGTTTTTCATTACCCCTGCACAGATAATATGCATAAAAGTCAAAGTCACCATTATTAGTCAGTTGTACAACCGAATGCCTTCAACCGAAATGTTTCTTCCGCATTTAACCCAACCCCTCTGAATCAGAGAGGTGCGGGGGGCTGCCTTAATCGACATCCACGTCTTCGGCGCCCGGGGAACAGTGGGTTAACTGCCTTGTTCAGGGGCAGAACGACAGATTTTTTCCTTGTCAGCTCAGGGATTCGAACTTGCAACCCTCCGGTTACAAGTCCAACGCTCTAACCACTAGGCTACCTGCCGCCCTGCCGCATACACAGAGGAGACACGAGAGGAGATCAGCTTTTGGGCTGTGGAAAAAAGGAGGAGGGAAGGAGTGAAGGAGACCTCCACATGTTCTCTTCAAAATGGGGGGAGGGTTCTCCTGAGTGGAAGCAGGTGTGCCCAGTCCAGAGTCTGGAACAAGGGTGGGCGATACTGGAGGGAGGGTTACCCCCACAGGCTTTTTGTGTTTCTGAGGGGATAACCACTTTGTTTTGCTGCAATGTCTTTGTCTCAGCCCAACGGAGGAGGGTGAGGAAGGGATGTAGCTTCAGTGTGCGTGATTTGAGCTGTCCACGTTCTGGAGTTCTGGCTGACATCATAATCACTTGACGATAAATCATCTGGAACGAAGCTGTTCCTTACCTCCACTCCGTGTTCTCTCTGGTGATATACAGACAATTTCCCAACATCATTAATCTAATGTACAGCTCAATAGTGTGGGTTCCATCTGTCTGTAGAGGTACTCGCCCATACACACACACACAAACACACACACACACACACACAAACACACATAAACCGCACCCCGTCCCTCCACGTACATTCACACACACACACAATTGACACTCCTGTCATTTCATTGGTGGCCAACTCTGCCTCCTTCTGACAGGTCCTTGTTGTTGATTGGCAGATGCCCTTTTTTGTCAACACCTCTCTCCTTGTTCTGTGTCAGGGGGAATCTCCAGTTCCAAGTAAAGCTCCATTCAAAGTAAAAACTGTGTCCCAATTAATTAGAGATATATATATATATATATACAGTGTTCCCTCTAATAGTCCACTCTGCTAATATTTGTTTTATGTATAATATTATCACATCTCCACTGAGACCCATTGTCCTTTTGGAACAAGAAGTTATTCTATTTTTCCCTCTCCTGAGCTCTGTTTAATAATTGTATAGCTAAAGCCTCAGGACACATGTTGTTTTTTTTCATGATCTGAAAAAAGCCGTAATGTGTCTGTGTATTCTCTGAGCTTCACCGAGGGGGTACTGGAGTACAGGACATATTTATATTCTGTGCTGCACTGAGGCTGTAAGTTACATGGAAGGGTGGGGAGGGTGGAGGGGGGGGCTAATTTCACATACTGAAACACCTTTCTCAGAGTCTCCCTCCTCTCTTCCCTCCCTTCTCTCTCTGTTTGAGGAAGAGCAGTGCTGCTTTCTGTAGGGTGGATGTACAATGTATACATAAATACTTTAAGACCGCGGATATCAATCTTTTTCAGCGGAGTGCAACGTAAATGTCTCCTGTCTGTAGAAACTTTTTCAGCCACTTCCTTCTAGGTCATTGGTTACTGCTAGGGCTAATTGTGGTGTTTGTGTGTGGGTGTGCCGTGTGTGTGTGTGTGTGTGTGTGTGTGTGTGTGTGTGTGTGTGTGTGTATTTTAACAACTCTCTGAGGCAAGTCACTGGTTTGAAAAGTGAAAGTCAATGTATGATAAATGAAAGGTCATGTGCTGCATCAAATCAATAACTAGAAATCTGACATCTGTGGAATGGCCGCATTTGAGGAGGAAAAAACGTTTGGAAGATAGATTTGGTATGGTGGCGATGGAAAATTATAATATTTATAAACTCAGTCTGTCCCTAGTCATGCCATGACATTTACCCAGCGCTGGCGTTTGATCCTCAATGTCTTGATGAGGTCAACGAGATAGATGTCTGAGATGTATGTCCGTACCGTCGAGAGCAGAGAAACCGCCTCACCCTTTAAGCCTGTCACTGCCTGTTTGACTGTTCCACCGAACGAGCCATTCAATGGCACTCTATAATTCTGTTTGACTGTTCCACTAAACATGCCATACATTGGCACTGTAGGATTCGATACCAACACACAATGACAGAAATATCTTTATTCATCCATTAAATGTGGAGTTGTTTTATCTTAGCTCATCGCTTCAAGCTTTGCTGTTCTGTGTATGCGTTCTCCAACCATCCAAAGAGGACGTTGTTATAGGGTGAGAAGTTTTTAAGATGCGTTTCGAAGATGGGTTTTCACATTGGGGCCGTATAGCGTGTGACACATTATGTAACTTGGCTGTTTTCTCAGCATTCGCTCTGCAGTACGCTTGGCCACCTTCTGCCAACTCTGCTCAGTGTCTGCGTGCCAGTGGATACACTCAGGTAGTCTCCTCCAATCTGTCTTTAAACTGTGACTGTAGGATGTCGTTGATCACAGTAGAGAACAGTTGTGGTGTTTTATAAAACGATCAGGTATTAAGTTTCCTCACGATCTTACATCTGACTCTTCAACGTCACTGTGTTGTACCTGAAGTGTAAAAGAGGTGATGGACTGTCGTTTGCGTTTGCAAGTATTCACAACTCTTTTGACATTAATGAATTACATTTAGATGTGTCTTGTAACTGGCCTACACACAACGCGAAGTAATATCAAAGTGGATTCATGTTTTTCACCCCCTCCCCAATTTATTTGTTTTACAAATGTAATTAAAGAAAAGCTGAAATGTATTGAGTCAGTAAGTACTCAACCCCTTTGTTATGGTAAGCCTCAATAAGAGTAAAAAGTTGCTTAATCCTTAAAGTGTCTATTGACTCACACGTGTGTCAATCTAAGAAACATACTTTTTTAAATCCTCATCAAAATCCATCAGTTTAAACTAGAGATATCAGTTTAAACTGGAGATATCAGTTTAAAATAGAGATATCAGTTTAAACTAGAGATATCAGTTCAAATTAGAGATATCAGTTTAAACTGGAGATATCAGTTTAAACTGGAGATATCAGTTTAAACTAGAGATATCAGTTTAAATTAGAGATATCAGTTTAAACTGGAGATATCAGTTTAAACTAGAGATATCAGTTTAAATTAGAGATATCAGTTTAAACTGGAGATATCAGTTTAAACTAGAGATATCAGTTTAAATTAGAGATATCAGTTTAAACTGGAGATATCAGTTTAAACTAGAGATATCAGTTTAAATTAGAGATATCAGTTTAAACTGGAGATATTTGTTTAAACTAGAGATATCAGTTTAAATTAGAGATATCAGTTTAAACTGGAGATATCAGTTTTGTTTCATGGGCCTTGTCTCAATCCACAGCATCCGCCCACGGCGGCCTTCCGCATCTGCGGAGGAAGGTGGCAGAGCTAGACTGATTTGGCATACAAACTAATGTGACCACTCTATGGAAAGTGGAGACTCTCACGAATATGACGTTCGTCTCCGTTTTGCTCCACGACCCCCACAAGTGTCACGGGACTCGTCTGAAGTCTATAAAGCTGATGTGCCAACTTCTGTCTGTAGCATCCAAACCGTTTGAGCTACAATCTAATATGACCTCACTATGGAAAAGGGAAACTCTCACTCTCCGTTTTGCTCTACGACCCCCACAAGTGTGACAGTACCCGTCCTGTCACACTAAAATATTTCCTGAGCTTTGTTAAATCTCCTAAATATAGGACAGACACTGCAAAATTGTATTCATTTTTACTGTCTTTTTTTGCCATTTAGGAATGTGTTATTCAACGCAATTCTATAGGCTGTAGTAATAAATCCAAAATCGTAATTTTTCCCAAAACATATTCATGTTTTTTTTTTATACCTAAAGGGGTCTTAAATTTTTTTATCAAATGGCTAAATTGTAATGCGTGCATACTGGCGGATGAGAAGTCAGGCGCAGGAGAGCAAAACTGTGTTACGCAATGGTGCGTTTTATCAACAAAAAAAACACCGGACACAGAACAAACAATCAAATTGGGTAAAAACCCCGTTACACACCAAGATAGCCTAGTGGTTAGAGCGTTGGACTTGTAACCGGAGGGTTGCAAGTTCAAATCCCTGAGCTGACAAGGTAAAAATCTGTCGTTCTGCCCCTGAACAAGGCAGTTAACCCACTGTTCCCCGGGTGCCGAAAACGTGGATGTCGATTAAGGCAGCCCCCCAAACCTCTCTGATTCAGAGGGGTTGGGTTAAATGCGGAAGACACATTTCAGTTGAAGGCATTTGGTTGTACAACTGACTAATAATGGTGACTTTGAAATGAACGTGCACTAGCATTTACAAATAACAATTCCGGACAAGGACAGGGGGGAAACAGACAGTTAAATACACAACATGTCATGATGGAATTGAAACCAGGTGTGTGGGAACACCAGACAAAACAAAATGGAAAAATGAAAAATAGATTGATGATGGCTAGAAGACCGGTGACGCCGACCGCCGAGCGCCGCCCAAACAAGGAGAGGAACCAACTTCGGTGGAAGTCGTGACATAAATGTTCCATGGTATGACCATCTTCAAACAATTCCATATGTTAGCTTTTTTCTAACTCATCTCTGTACCCCACACATACAATTATCTGTATGTTTCCTCAGTCGAGCAGTGAATTTCAAACACAGATTCAACCACAAAGACCAGGGAGGTTTTCCAATGCCCTTATTGGTAAATGGGTATACATTTTAAAAAAGCAGACATTTAAATAGTTGCTTACCAAGAAGACAGTGAATGTTCCTGAGTGGCCGAGTTAAAGTTTTGACTTAAAAAATCTACTTGAAAATCTGGCAAGACTTGAAACTGATTGTCTAGCAATGATCAAGAACCAATTTGACAGAGCTTGAAGAATGTTGAAAAGTATAATGGGCAAATATATTGTACAATCCAGGTGTGGAAAGCTGTTAGATTCTTACCCAGAAAGACTCACAGCTGTAATCACTGCCAAAGTTGCATCTACAAGGTATTGACCCAGGGGTGAGAATACTTATGTATATGATATATTTCTATACTTCATTTTCAATAAATCTGTATCATGTTTTCGCTTTGTCATTATGTAGTATTATGTGTAGATGGGTGAGAGAAAAACATATATTTAATCCATTTGGAATTCAGGCTATAACACAACAAAATGTGGAATAAGTCAAGGCACTGTATCTCCATCACCTACCTACCTGACTGTTCTCTATCTCCCAGGTGGTAGAGAGGTGAACAGCTCTGCCAGGTGGTAGAGAGGTAGAGAGGTGAACAGCTCTGCCAGGTGGTAGAGGGGTAGAGAGGTGAACAGCTCTGCCAGGTGGTATAGAGGTGAACAGCTCTGCCAGGTGGTAGAGAGGTATAGAGGTGAACAGCTCTGCCAGGTGGTAGAGAGGCATAGAGGTGAACAGCTCTGCCAGGTGGTAGAGGGGTAGAGAGGTGTACAGCTCTGCCAGGTGGTAGAGAGGTATAGAGGTGAACAGCTCTGCCAGGTGGTAGAGAGGTAGAGAGGTGAACAGCTCTGCCAGGTGGTAGAGAGGTGAACAGCTCTGCCAGGTGGTAGAGGGGTAGAGAGGTGAACAGCTCTGCCAGGTGGTAGAGAGGTAGAGAGGTGAACAGCTCTGCCAGGTGGTATAGAGGTGAACAGCTCTGCCAGGTGGTAGAGAGGTGAACAGCTCTGCCAGGTGGTAGAGGGGTAGAGAGGTGAACAGCTCTGCCAGGTGGTAGAGAGGTAGAGAGGTGAACAGCTCTGCCAGGTGGTATAGAGGTGAACAGCTCTGCCAGGTGGTAGAGAGGTGAACAGCTCTGCCAGGTGGTAGAGGGGTAGAGAGGTGAACAGCTCTGCCAGGTGGTATAGAGGTGAACAGCTCTGCCAGGTGGTAGAGAGGTAGAGAGGTGAACAGCTCTGCCAGGTGGTAGAGAGGTGAACAGCTCTGCCAGGTGGTAGAGAGGTAGAGAGGTGAACAGCTCTGCCAGGTGGTAGAGAGGTGAACAGCTCTGCCAGGTGGTAGAGAGGTGAACAGCTCTGCCAGGTGGTAGAGAGGTGAACAGCTCTGCCAGGTGGTAGAGAGGTAGAGAGGTGAACAGCTCTGCCAGGTGGTAGAGAGGTGAACAGCTCTGCCAGGTAGTAGAGAGGTAGAGAGGTGAACAGCTCTGCCAGGTGGTAGAGAGAGTATAGCCCATGCAGAGAGCAGGGTGGTTGAGCTTATGGCCTCATGGCTGCTACCTTGTCCCACTTCCTGGTCTGGTGCATGTCTTCTTGTCTGATCTCTGACAACTTCCTGTCCAGCCCCTGACCGAGAAATGACTACACTATCTGTTGGCCTTCCCTGTCGCCCATCTGTTAGTTGTAATGATGGGTTCCTTAGCATCTGCCCTGCACATGCCTGTCCTGTCTGTACTCTAGTCTTTCTATCTCCCATGTCTGAGCGCTATTGTCTTCCTCCCATGTCAGCAGGCTAGGACAGCTCTGTATGGCTGGGGACTATTGGACAGGGAGAGAACAGACAGACTAGGACATATCTATCACTGGGGACTATAGAGACAGGGAGAGAACAGACAGACAAGGACAGCTCTGTATGGCTGGGGACTATAGAGACAGGGAGAGAACAGACAGGCTAGGACATATCTATCACTGGGGACTATAGAGACAGGGAGAGAACAGACAGACTAGGACATATCTATCACTGGGAACCATAGAGACAGGGAGAGAACAGACAGACTAGGACAGCTCTGTATGGCTGGGGACTATAGAGACATGGAGAGAACAGACAGACTAGGACATATCTATCACTGGGAACCATAGAGACAGGGAGAGAACAGACAGACTAGGACAGCTCTGCATGGCTGGGGACCATAGAGACAGGGAGAGAACAGACAGACAAGGACAGCTCTGCATGGCTGGGGACTATAGAGACAGGGAGAGAACAGACAGGCTAGGACAGCTCTGTATGGATTGGGACTATGGAGAACAGACAGATGAGGGCATCTCTGTATCGTTGGGGACTATAGGGATAACAGACAATAAGAGGTATTTATGAGAGGAAATGAAGGTCTGTCTGGTTCTTCTGGAAGTTTATTACTTCCGAGGATGGGCCGTTGCTGTGAGGATAGCAGTAACGTGATATGACTGAACCCTTGCATATGTAGCCTACACATCTGACATTATTGTAATGTTAATCCAATTTTATCCAACTCTGTTCTCTTACAGTTCGTGAATGGTGTGTTTATGTTTGGCGAAAATACACTGTATTTGTGACATCTCCTTTTCAACGAAAGTAGTAATGGTATCATAATATTCCTACGAACTTGCTGGCCCCCCCAAAAGTGAAGAATATCTGCCACTCTTTAGTTTGGATCAAACCCCATAGTTATAGCTCTTGATTTTCATTTATTCTCACTGACGCTGAGGGATATTGATGTTGTCAGTGAAGTTCAGGCCACGGTTCTCTCTGCCAAAGAGGTTGTGTAGAGGGAGCGTATTGAATCAACGGAGCTGATACTGCCCGAGATCATAAAACTACACCGGCCAACACTTCACTCCATCACCAACATGGTCTCATTCTGCTTTGTGATAAAAAAAACTACTTGAAAGAGTGAACAAATCCCCCTGAACAGCAGCCTGGCAAGCTCCTGATATTGTGTTGGCTTAAGGCCTAAGTTGAGGCTCAGAAGTGTAACTGTGTGAGTGTATTATTCATAGTTAAAGCTGAATGCTATAAACTCCATTACCCATGAGTCACTAAGGTTACAAGGCTGAGTCACACCACCGAGCAACAGGTCCAAACATGTCTAAGCTTATGTCTTCTCCCAGGCTTTGTAGTCCTAAGAGACAGGCAACCGCTAGAATGACATCCCAGGAAGGTTTATCTGAATCACCGCCATCTATCCCCAACGACACCCCATCACAATGTATAGAATAGAGACATGGAGAGATGGGTAACTAACATTATTACTATGCACCTCCAGGTGTGTGTGTGTGTGTGTGTGTGTGTGTGTGTGTGTGTGTGTGTGTGTGTGTGTGTGTGTGTGTGTGTGTGTGTGTGTGTGTGTGTGTGTGTGTGTGTGTGTGTGTGTGTGTGTGTGTGGTGCAGAAGGATAACCAAGAACGTCAGAGGTGTCTGATGATGACATGACCAGAAGAGACAGGTAGGTGTGGGAGGAGTTGTTTTTAGCCTGCTAATACAGTTGTGAAGAGGGCACGACAAAATCTATTCCACCTCAAGAGACTGAAAAGATTTGGCATGGGTCCTCAGATCCTCAAAAGGTTCTACAGCTGCACCATCTAGAGCATCCTGACTGGTTGCATCACTGCCTGGTATGGCAACTGCTCGGCCTCCGACCGCAAGGCACTACAGAGGATAGTGCGTACAGCCCAGTACATCACTGGGGCTAATCTGCCTGCCATCCAGGACCATTACAGTGGCTTGCGAAATTATTCACCCCCTTGGAATTCTTTCTATTTTGTTGCCTTACAACCTTGAATTAAAATATATTTTTTTGATGGGGGGTTGTATAATTTGATTTACAAAACATGCCTACCACTTTGAAGAAGCAAAATATGTTTTTTTGTGAAACAAACAAGAAATAAGGAAATAAGACAAAAAAAATCTGAACTTGAGGGTGCTCAACTATTCACCCTCCCAAAGTCAATACTTTGTAGAGCCACCTTTTGTAGCAATTACAGCTGCAAGGCTCTTGGGGTATGTCTCTATATGCTTGGCACATCTAGACACTGGGATTGTTGCCCATTCTTCAAGGAAAAACTGTTCCAGCTCCTTTAACTTCTTAGGGAGTGGCAGCAGATGTGACGGTTTTGGAGAGTCTGGCGTGCCCAAAGTAAAATGCCTGCCACTCAGGCTCAGAAAATAGGATATGCACATAATTAGTACTATTGGATAGGAAATACTCTGAAGTTTCTAAAAGTGTTAACATAATGTCTGTGAGTATAACAGAACTGATATAGCAGGCAAAAACCAGAGGAACATCCATCCTGAAATGCAGTTTTTGGTGACCTTTGCTCTGTTTGACACTCTCCCCATTGACTTCAAGGAAATCCAGCTCCTGGATTGCAGTACCTATGGCTTCCACTAGATGTCAAAAGTCTATATACAAAGACTGGGAGTGATTGGAGTAAGAGGAACGGATAGGAACAGGAAAAGGTAAGGGGACCTGAAATGTCAACAGGTTTTCTCGGGCGCGAGTCTGGGTGCGCGCCCCACTTTATTTTACTTATATAAAGTTTAGGTGACCATCCGAGTGAAATATTATCGCTAATATTCATAAAAGGATAGCTAAGGATGCATTTTAACTGGTATTTGATTTGTTTAGGAAAAGTTTATAGGTATATTTGAACGCGTTCTCTTCACATTTCAATGGGCGATTCGATGTTGGATTTTCTGAACATAACGCGCCAACCAAACAGAGATTTCTGAATATAATAAATTATTTTTTCTAACAAAAGAACCATTGGATGTCTTCATTGGACACTTGGGAAGCACTCAGCAGAAGTTCTTCAAAATTTAACGGATTTGTTTTCGCTGTGAAATGGGTTTTGTGTGAACCGCGCTGGTTTATGAATTTATGCTAATGAGTAAATATTGTAGGTGCTATCCTCAAACAATCAAATGTTGTGCTTTCGCCGTAAAGCCTTTTTGAAATCTGACAATGCTTTGATATTGCCAAGAACCAGAGCTTTTGATGACTATGCAACACTTGTATATTGATGAATGTTTAAAGCCCAGCTCTGTGGAGTGCATGGCTTAAGGTGGTCCTATGGACAGATACTCCAATCTTCCTGTGGAGCTTTGCAGCTCCTTCAGTGTTCTCATTGGTCTCCTTTTTGCCTCTGTGATTAATGCCCTCTTTGCCTGGTCCTTGAGTTTTGGTGGGCAGCCCTCTCTTGGCAGGTTTGCTGTGGTGCCAAATTCTTGCAATTATTTAATAACAGATTTAATGGTGCTCCGTGGGATGTTGAAAGTTACTGATATTTTTTTATAACCCAACCCTGATCTGTACTTCTCCACAACTTTGTCCCTGACCTGTTTGGAGAGCTCCTTGGTCTTCATGGTGCCCCTTGCTTAGTGGTGTTGCAGACTCTGGCCACTTTCAGAACAGGTGTGTATATATGCTGAGATCATGTGGCAGATCATGTGACACTATGATTGCACACAGGTGGACTTTATTTAACTAATTATGTGACTTCTGAAGGTAATTGGTTGCACCTGATCTTACTTAGGAGCTTCATAGCAAAGGGGAGTGAATACAGATGCACACACCACTTTTCAGTTTTTTTTTATTTTATATACTTTTTTAAAACAAGTTATTTTTTTCATTTCACTTCACCAATTTGAACTATTTTGTGTATGTCCATTACATGAATTCAAAATAAATATCAATTTAAATTACAGGTTGTAATGAAACAAAATAGGAACATTGCCATCCAGGACCTCTATACCAGGCGGTGTCAGAGGAAGGCACTAAGAATTGTCAAAGACCCCAGCCACTCTAGTCATAGACTGTTCTCTCTGCTACCGCATGACAAGCGGTACCCCCCTGGAACGCTGCTGCTACTCTCTGTTATTATCTATGCATAGTCACTTTAATAACTCTACATGTACATATTACCTTGACACCGGTGCACCCGCACATTGACACTGTACCGGTACCCCCTGTACATAGCCCGGCTGTTGTTATTTACTGCTGCTTTTTAATTATTTGTTATTCTTATATTTTCTTGAACTGCATTGTTGGTTGATGGCTTGTAAGTAAGCATTTCATTGTAAGGTCCACACCTGTTGTACTCGACGCATGTGACAAATACAATTTTATTTCATTTGAGGCTACTGTAGACCTTCATTGCAAAACAGTGTGTTTTAATAAATTATTTGGTGACGTGAATTATATTTAGTGTAGTTTAATCTAAAAATGATAACTTTTTTTAATGTTTCACTATTTATTTTTATGAATTTCATTATTGTCCTCCCCTTCCTCCTCCTCGGAGCCTCCACTGGTGTGAAGGAAGAACGGGTAACAGATAGGTGCAAAACTAGCTACATTGTCATACTCATGGACATCAACAGTGGACAATACACACGGACATGAAAACACATAAAAAAAATTCCATAAAAATATACATTTGCATATGAAACACAAACATTCCCGTCAAGCATACAAAGCTTTCAATATCTTTTCATTATTCCATTTTGGTGCTTCTCTGAAGTCTCTGCAGGGGAGACAGTAAATTAACCGATATTTGTTTTCCACTCTTCGTGAATAGAGAATGGTTTCTTGGTCCTTTCATTTAGAAATCACAATTTGCAGTGTGCCGTTTTGTATTTCTTGGGTATCCATGGTAACCACATGGAGAGTCTGAGTCAGAAATGTTGCTGGTATCGTCTAAGAATATCAGTACTTGTGGATCACTTCAGATGCTTCTGATTCTGACGTTTCCATACATATCCCTGTCAATCAGTCAGGATTTCCTTTCTCTCTGTCTCTGAGTCTCTCTCTGTGTCTCTGTCTCTGTGTCTCTCTCTGTGTCTTTCTTTCTCTGTCTCTGTGTCTGTCTGTCTGTCTCTCTCTCTCTTTCTCTGTCTCTGTCTCAGTGTAATCTCCTGCGGGCCATGCCATACCATAACGGTAATGTGTTATGAGTAAGCTTAGGAGAACCCACGCAGCAGGTTAGGATAATTAATGTAGCACGTCAGGAGAATAAGGTTCAAGGTTAGGAAAAGGGTTAGGGTTAAAGTTTGCTAAAATGCTCAAGAAATCAGACATATTTTTACGTTCATTTGACAAAAGCTGGATCCCATCTAGCTAGGGGGGGAAAAAGTACCCAATTATCATACTTTCTTAATAGAAAATGACAATTAAAAGTGAAAGTCACTCATAAAAATACAACTTTAGTAAAAGTCTAAAAGTATTTGGTTTTAATGTATCAAAAGTATCAAGGAGTAAATGAAACTGCTCATATATAACCAAGTAAAAAGTGTGTGTGTGTGCGTGTGCGTGCGTGCGTGTGCATGCGTGCGTGCGTGCGCGTGCGCGTGCGTGTGCGTGTGCGTGCCTGTGTGTGTGGAGTGCAGAAGGATAACCAAGAACGTCGGAGGTGTCTGATGATGACATGACCAGAGGAGACAGGTAGGTGTGGGAGGAGTTGTTTTTAGGCTGCTGTCTAAGACGGTGGTCTTTCTCAAGGCGCTAGAGGGTAGGTTGTTTTGTGACAACAATACAAGAGGTTAAATATGTATATAAAAAAAAAACTAAAATATTTCCTGAGCTTTCTTATATCTCCTAGATATAGGACAGACACTTCAAAACCTTTTATTTTGACTGTCTTTTATTGCCATTTATGTTATTCAATGCGTAAAGGCCAAATTCAATATAAACATATATATTTTTTTGTACAATTATTTGATACCTAAAGGGGTCCTGAAATTCAAAAATCTAATTGCTCAATAAACCGTACGATACGATCATCTGAAAACAATTCGGTACGTTAATGAAGGAGGAGAAGGGTGTCAGTAGTTTTGCTGCTAGTTTATCAGAACACATTCATAGCGGAGTCTCATTAGGGTGGGAAATTGTACCCTCATTATAGCAACCGCAATGTGTCACTAACCTTGGTGGTCCTACCTGGGGTAAACAAAAAGTCTCATGTCTCCAGCGAGCCAACAGAACAGAACACATCTCATGGAAACCAAGTTGTGTGGAGCAATGGTGTTTGGTGATTAATAGTTTTTTTTTTTATGAGCAGGGCCTTATTTCTATTACAGCATATTGGATGACTATCATTCATATTCCATTCACCCAGTTCAACGTAACATCGATAGGTTTAAGCTTCTACATGATACAATAATGTTCCCTGTACCCATCATGAGGTTGCTACAACCTAGCCTATGAATGAAAGTTTACGTTGTAGGTGCGCAAGTAGAGAAAAAAATGTAGTAATCAAGGTGACAGATAAGCTCCGTACCGACTTGCACAACTTCTCGCATCTATCCACGCTCTCCTCCTCACAAATTTTCCCTTTGCTTGTGGGCTTCAGTGCACAAGCAAATCAGATGTCTGCGACCAGGTGAAAAAACATTTCCAAGCCAAACCTTCATATCATAACAGCAAACTGCTACACACAGCCTACATAACTTCAACATATTAGCTAACGTCATAGTCAACATAATTACTACCAGTAACATGTTAGAAAACCCACAACAATTTTATTTTATTGATATTTTTTATTTCACCTTTATTTAACCAGGTAGGCCAGTTGAGAACAAGTTCTCATTTACAACTGCGACCTGGCCAAGATAAAGCAAAGCAGTGCGACAAAAACAACAACACAGAGTTACACATGGGATAAACAAACGTACAGTCAATAATACAATAGAAATGTAGAAGAGCAGGGAGGTATGGCAATAAATAGTCCGTAGAGGCAAAATAATTACAATTTAGCATTAACACTGGAGTGATAGATGTGCAGATGATGATGTGCAAGTAGAGATACTGGGGTGCAAAAGAGCAAGAGGAAAAATAACAGTATGGTGATGAGGTAATTGGGTGTGCTATTTACAGACTGGCTGTGTACAGGTACAGTGATCGGAAAGCTGCTCTGACAGCTGATGCTTAAAGTTAGAGAGGGAGATGTAAGTCTCCAGCGTCAGTGATTTTTGCAATTCGTTCCAGTCATTGGCAGCAGAGAACTGGAAGGAAAGGCGGCCAAAGGAAGTTTTGGCTTTGGGGATGACCAGTGTGTCAATGCCGGTGTGTATAGCTGGTGTAGAAGTCAGGCGCAGGAAAGCAACACCGGGGCCACACTGCGGTGGCGGTCGGCGCTCGCCTTCTGCCGCCTCACGGCCCGTTGCAGGTGCACATGGGCGGTGTCCCAGATCTCCTCCGAGCGCTTAAACCATTCGCCCACCGCAGGAGCCTGGCTCTGATGCCAAGGTGCCAGAACCGGCTGATAACCCAGTACGCACTGGAAAGGAGAGAGGTTAGTGGAGGAGTGGCGGAGTGAGTTTTGGGCCATCTCTGCCCAGGGGATGAACGCCTCCCACTCCCCCGGCCGGTCCAGGCAATATGACCACAGAAACCTACCCAAATCCTGGTTTTCTCTCTCCACCTGCACGTTACTCTCGGGGTGAAAACCTGAGGTGAGGCTGACCGAGACCCCCAGACATTTCATGAATGCCCTCCAAGCCCTGGACGTGTACTGGGGACCCAGATCAGAGACTATGTCCTCAGGCACCCAGTAGTGCCGGAAGACGTGTGTGAACAGGGCCTCCGCAGTCTGTAGGGACGTAGGGAGACCGGGCAAAGGAAGGAGACGGCAGGACTTAGAAAACCGATCCACAACGACCAGGATCGTGGTGTTACCCTGTGGGAGGTAGATCAGTCAGGAAGTCCATGGACAGGTGTGACCACGACCGCTGTGGAACGGGTAGGGGTTGTAACTTCCCTCTGGGCAGGTGTCTAGGAGCCTTGCACTGGGCGCACACCGAGCAGGAGGAAACATAAACCCTCACGTCCTTAGCTAAAGTGGGCCACCAGTACTTCCCACTAAGACAGCGCACTGTCCGACCGATGCCAGGATGACCGGAGGAGGGTGACGAGTGGGCCCAACTGGTCGCGGACAGCATACGGAACGTACAGACGCCCAGCTGGACACTGAGAGGGAGTGGGCTCTGTATGTAATGTCCGCTCAATGTCCGCGTCCAGCTCTCACACTACCGGTGCCACCAGGCAAGAGGCCGGGAGTATGGGAGTGTGATCCATGGACCGCTCCTCTGTGTCATACATTCAGGACAGTGCATCTGCCTTAGCGTTCTGGGAACCTGGTCGGTAGGAAAGGGTGAAAACAAAATGGGTTAAGAACATGGCCCACCTTGCCTGACGTGGGTTCAGTCTCCAACAGTCGACCAAGCACCCTATGCACCCTAAAGAATGGAGTCAGCAGGAGCAGAAGCCCTCCCAGCAGTTGAAGAGTACGTCCAGCAGCACGCGACCATGTTGCAACGTCTTGGCACTGCCATGGATCGCGTGCTGCAGACGATGGATAGATGGGAGAGAGATGGAGGTCTGCCAGTGCCTCCACCACCTCCTCTACAGCGGGTTCCACTGTTCTCCCCTCCTTCAACCGGTCCCAGGGGGATTCGATGGGACGCCTGCCGGATGCCAGGGGTTCCTACTCCAGCTAGAACTCTACCTGGCGACCGTCCACCCGGCACCTTCGGGACATGAGAGCGTGTCCGCCCTTGTCTCCTGCCTCTCAGGCAAAGCACTGGAATGGGCCAACGCCGTATGGAGTGAGGGAGACGCGCCGTTGGATCATTACGCAGAGTGAACGTCTGTTTCATCTGAGGCAGGGGACGAGGAGCGCAGAGGACTTCGCTTTAGACTTTCGGACCCTGGCCGCCAGTGCGGGATGGAACGTCAGGGCCCTGATCAATCACTACCGGTGCAGTCTGCGCGAGGACGTCTGTCGGGAGTTGGCATGCCGAGACACCACCCTCACACTGGACCAGCTGGTGGACCTGTCCATCCGGCTGGACAACCTGCTGGCCACCCGCGGACGTCCGGATCGGGGCCTGTCCGTTCCATCCCTCAGCACCTCCGCTCCGACGCCCATGGAGCTAAGAGGTGCCGCACTTAGAGTGACCGGAGGAGGGGCCATTCCCTGCTCCATCTGTGGCCGCAGAGGGCACACTGCTGGTCGGTGCTGGGGGGGTTCCTCAGGGAGTCGAGGCAGCAGGCAGGGCACTGTCGTGTCACCCCAGGTGAGTCGGCACCAGGCTCACCCAGAGCCCCCTGTTGCTCACATGTATGTGTTTATTGAATTTCCTGAGTTTTCCCCACATTCCCAGCATAAGGCGCTCGTAGATTCAGGCGCAGCTGGGAATTTTATTGACCGTTCATTTGCCCAATAGTTTAGGGATCCCCATTGTTCACATGGAGAGAATCAGTCTCTTCCTTATTGATTCTCCTGCGTTTCCCATAGTGCTGGGCCTACCCTGGTTGGCCTGTCACGATCCCACTATTTCGTGGCAACAGAGGGCTCTCAAGGGTTGGTCACGAAAGTGCTCAGGTAGGTGTGTAGGGGTTTCCAACGGTGCGTGATTCTGTCAATGCTGGTGTGTATAGCTGGTGTAGAAGTCAGGCGCAGGAAACAGATATGAGTGAACAACGTATTTTTATAAAATACGGAAAAAATAAATATCAAATCCAACGTGCCCTTAAAAACACACGGGCAAATATATCCATCCGTAGAACTCGGAAAGAACACAATAAATAAATAAATAATGAATATGTAATTTGGGAATTGAAACCAGGTGTGTAAAACAAAGACAAAACAAATGGAACATGAAAAATGGATCGGCGATGGCTAGAAGGCCAGTGACGTCTACCGCCGAAAACCGCCTGAACAAGAAGAGGGACCGACTTCGGCTGAAGTCGTGACACAGTGAAATATACCTGCTGGAGCGCGTGCTATGGGTGGGTGTTGCTATGGTGACCAGTGAGCTGAGATAAGGCAGGGCTTTACCTAGCAAAGACTTATAGATGACCTGGAGCCAGTGGGTTGGACGAATATGTAGTGAGGGACAGCCAACGAGAGCTGGTGACAAAACGGATGGCACTGTGATAGACTACATCCAGTTTGCTGAGTAGAGTGTTGGAGGCTATTTTGTAAATGACATCGCCGAAATCAAGGATCGGTAGGATAGTCAGTTTTAGGAGGGTATGTTTGGCAGCATGAGTGAAGGAGGCTTTGTTGCGAAATAGGAAGCCGATTCTAGATTTAATATTGGATTGGAGATGCTTAATGTGAGTCTGGAAGGAGAGTTTACAGTCTAACCAGTCACCTAGGTATTTGTATTTGTCCACATATTCTAAGTCAGAACCGTTCAGAGTAGTGATGCTAGTCGGGCTCAATACCGCAGTCCGGTCAGTGTACAGACAGCAAGCAGTTTATCAGTTACACCGGCGGGACCCAGGGCAAATACATGAATAAAACCAAAGTTCCCGTGTTGGATAGCCTGCTAGCTAACATAGCATCCCTCTCTGTTTGAGCTGGTTGTTTGAGTAGGCTTAACTAAATAGCTGCATTCGTAAGCTAAGTGAAAGTGAATAAAATAAATGAAATATAGCTACCTCTTTTTTTTGCTTTGCCTTCCTTTTTGAATAAATTAATTTGTTCAAAACTGTATTCTATTTACCTCTCTTTGAGTCAACTACTCACCACATTTTATGCACTGCAGTGCGAGCTAGATCCGGCTTATGCTTTCAGTACTAGATTCATTCTCTGATTCTTTAATGTCAGTTCATGTTGCAAGAGCTCTGATAGGTTGTAGGACATCCTCTGGAAGTTGTCATAATTACTGTGTAAGTCTATGGAAGGGGGTGAGATCCATGAGCCTCCTAGATTTTATTTTGAAGTCACTGCACCAAGAGGAGGATGGAAGCTAGCTGTCCTCCAGATACACCATGGTGCTACCCTATAGACTGCTGTTAAGGACCCTGGGACGAAACACCTCCCTCTGCAACTGGATCCTGGACTTCCTACCGGGCCGCACCCAGATGGTAAGGGTAGGTAACAACACATTCGCCACACTGATCCTCAACAAGGGGGCTTCTCATGTGTTGGTCCTCAGTCCACTCCTGTACTCCCTGTTCACTCATGACTGCACGGCCAGGCACGACTCCAACACTACCATTACGTTTGCTGATGCCACAACAGTGGTAGGCCTGATCACCCAACAACGATGAGACGTGTGGTGCCAGGACAACAACCTTTCCCTCAACATGATCAAGACAAAGGAGATGATTGTGGACTACAGGAAAAGGAGGACCGAGCACGCTCTCATTCTCATCGACAGGGCAGAAGTGGAGCAGGTTGAGAGCTTAATGTTCCTTGGTGTATGGCAACTGCTCGGCCTCCGACCACAAGGCACTACAGAGGGTAGTGCGTACGGCCCACTACATCACCGTAGCCAAGATTCCTGCCATCCAGAACCTCTATACCAGGCGGTGTCAGAGGAAGGCCCTAAGAATTGTCAAAGACCCCAGCCACCCTAGTCATAGACTGTTCTCTCTGCTACCGCACGGTAAGCGGTACCGGAGTGCCAAGTCTAGGTCCAAGAGGCTTCTAAACCGCTTCTACCCCCAAGCCACAAGACTCCTGAATAGCTAATCAAATGGCTACCCAGACTATTTGCATTGCCCCCCACCCGAACGCTGCTGCTACTCTCTGTTATTATCTATGCATAGTCACTTTAATAACTTCTACATGTACATATTACCTCGACACCGGTGCACCCGCACATTGACACTGTACCGGTACCCCCTGCTCTTTAATTATTTGTTATTCTTATATTTTCTTGAACTGCATTGTTGGTTGAGGGCTTGTAAGTAAGCATTTCATTGTAAGGTCCACACCTGTTGTATTCGGCGCATGTGACAAATACAATTTTATTTCATTTGAGGCTACTGTAGACCTTCATTGCAAAACAGTGTGTTTTAATCAATTATTTGGTGACGTGAATATATTTAGTACAGTTTTATCTGAAAGGATTACCTTTTAGGAAATTCAGTATTGTCCTCTCCTTCCTCCTCTGAGGAGCCTCCACTGGTGTGAAGGAAGAACGAGTAACAGAGAATTGATAGGTGCAAAATTAGCTACAGTGTCAATGTTTTTAAATTGCTGTTTCATGATTTTGTTATTCTCTTGTGAATTCCATGGTTTTTACTAGGTTACTTGTAGTATTTTATGTTGTCTGTCTGTAATTTTGTAATGACTTGGTGCTGCCTATCTTGGCCAGGATGCTCTTGAAAAATACATTTCTAATCTCAATGAGCCCTTCCTGGTTAAATAAAGGTTAAATCAAATAAATACTCATGGACATCAACAGTGGACAATACACACGGACATGGACACACACACTTTTTTCCATAAAAATATAAATTTACATTTGCATATGAAACACGAGCATTCCCGGCAAGCATACAAAGCTTTCAATATATTGTCATTATTCTATTCTGAAGCTTCTCTGAAGTCTCTGCAGGGAGACAGTAAATTAACCGATATTTGTTTACCACTTTTCGTGAATAGAGAATGGTTTCTTGGTCCTTTCATTTAGAAATCACAATTTGCAGTGTGCCGTTTTGTATTTCTTGGGTATCCATGGTAACCACATGGAGAGTCTGAGTCAGAAATGTTGTTGGTATCGTCTAAGAATATCAGTACTTGTGGATCACTTCAGATGGAAAGCGATGTTCAAGTGAATATTACCCTTGTCTGTACGTTTCTATAAATATCCCTTTCAATCAGTCAGGTTTTCCTTTCTCTCTCTCTCTGTCTCTGTGTCTCTCTATGTGTCTCTCTCTGTGTCTCTCTCTGTGTCTGTCTCTCTGTGTCTTTCTGTCTCTCTCTCTCTCTGTCTCTCTCTTTCTCTGTCTCTGTCTCAGTGTAATCTCCTGCAGGCCATGCCATATGTTATGAGTAAGCTTAGGAGAACCTACGCAGCAGGTTAGGATAATTAATGTAGCAGGTCAGGAGATAAGGTTCAAGGTTAGGAAAAGGGTTAGGGTTAAAGTTTGCTAAAATGCAATAGAAAACCAACATATTTTGTACGTTCATTTGACAAAAGCTGGATCCCATCTAGCCAGGGGTGGAAAAAGTACCCAATTATCATACTTTCTTAAAAGATAATGACAAGTAAAAGTGAAAGTCACTCATATGAATACAACTTGATTAAAGTCTAAAAGTGTTTGGATATAAAGTATCGAAAAGAAAATGAAATTGCTAATTTGTAAGTAAGTAAAAGTGTTAATTTTTATAACCCAACCCTGATCTGTAATTTCAAATTCCTTATATTAAAACTTCTTAGGGAGCGGTGGGGCGCTAGCATCTAGCCATGACCCTCCCTCCTCGCCCCTGGAATTCATACTTATCAATAATTGAATTTTAAAATCCAGTCATTGGTTTAAATAGTGATCTCTGATCAATTCACTCAGTTCATTATTTATGTAATTTATCCAGTTTTCCGTTTGGTCAAATTAATTTAGTTAGAGACAGGTGAGACGAGAGACATATCAAAGTTGCCAAGCTCAAGCAGGTCTGTGATGAATTACAGTATGACCCAGTGTGTCACCCTTACTCTCTCTATCTGAGTGAACACGCGATGAGTCGGTTCTCCTGGCCCTCATCCCCGATGTTTATATGAGATTGGAGAACACATTGGGAGGGATCTTAGATGATATGTCCATACAGAATCTTGATATCCTTTGTCTACACCTACGGATTATCCGCTTCAATTCAAAACCACAGGTTTTCAATGGGGTTCAAGTCTGGAGACTGAGATGGCCATTGCAAAATATTGATTTTGTGGTCAATTAACCTTTTCTTTGTGGATTTTGATGTGTGCTTGGTATTATTGTCTTGCTGGAAGATCCACTTGAGGTCAAGTTTCAGCCAACCAGGTTTTTGGCTGAAATCTCCTGGTACTGGGCAAAGTTCATGATGACCTTATCAAGAACCCCAGGACCAGTGGAAACAAAATAGCCCCATAACATAATTTTTTTACATGTATATATATATGGCAAGTCAGTTAACTTGTTAGGGCTGAACTGTCTGTTACTCAGGCCCAGAAGCCAGGATATGCATATAATTAGCATTGGATAGAAAACAATTTGAAGGTTGTAGAAATGTTAAAATCGTGTATGAGACTATAACACAATTGATATGATAGGCAAAAAAACAACCTTTTTTTTTAGGTCCCTTATAATGGAAAGCTATGAGTCCTTCGCAATTCAAGCTCCCAGATTGCAATTCCTATGGCTTCCACTAGATGTCAACAGTCTTTGATCAAGGTTTCAGGCTTGTTTCCTCCCAAACGAGGAAGAATTTTGAGTTTTGGAACCGGTAGTCACAGGTGGAAATCAGTCTGTAATTTTACTTTTCTATTGAACATAATTCTTTCCGTATTAAATATTATGGTTTATTTACATTTTAGGGTACCTGAGGATTAAATAAAAACGTAGTTTGACTTGTTTGAACACAGTTTAGCGGTAGCTTTTTGTCTTCCTTTGTCTGCATGTTGAATGAGTGGATTACTGAAATCGATGGCACCCAACTAAACTAACTTTTTGGGATATAAAGGATTTTATCTAACAAAATGACCATTCATGTTGTAGCTGGGACCCGTTGATTGTAAAGTGAGGAAGATTTTCAAAAGTGATTATTTAATCGCTATTTGTGATTTTATGAATCCTGTGCTGGTTGAAAAAAATTTGTTGGGCGCCGTCCTCAAACAATCACATGGAATGCTTTCGCTGTAAAGCCTATTGTAAATCGGACAATGCAGTTAGATTAACAAGAATGTAAGTGTTTAACTGATATAAGATACTTGTATGTTCATAAATGTTTAATATTACAATTATTTATTTGAATTGCGCACCCTCCGCTAGCGGGACGCCTTTAAGAACACATTTTTATTCATAATGACGGCCTACCGGGGAACAGTGTGTTGACAGCCTACCGGGGAACAGTGGGTTAACTGCCTTGTTCAAGGGCAAAAAGGCAGATTTTTTACCTTGTCAGCTTGGGGATTCGATCCAGCAACCTTTTGGTTACTGGCCCAACGCTCTAACCACTAGGCTTCCTGCCACCCCAATCAACGATCCTCAGTAGGTATGATATATTTTCTGCATATGTATTGTTCTTTCGAAGGCCAAACTCACCATTGACCTCTATTTTCATGTCAACTGACCATAGCACTGCCTGGACTTCCTGCCTGGACTTCCTGACGGGCCGTCCCCAGGTGGTTAAGGTAGGAAACAAAATCTCCACTCCGCTGATCCTCAACACTGGGGCCCCATAAGGGTGCGTTCTCAGCCCCCTCCTGTACTTCCTGTTCACCCACGACTGCATTGACATGCATGCCTCCAACTCCATCATCAAGTTTGCAGATGACACAACAGTGGTAGGCTTGATTACCAACATCAACGAGACAGCCTACAGGGAGGAGGTGAGGGCCCTCGGAGTGTGGTGTCAGGAAAATAACCTCTCACAGCAAAGGGAGCACCCTCCTATCCTCATCGACGGGACAGCAGTGGAGAAGCTGGAAAGTTCCTCGGTGTACATATCACATACAAACTGAAATGGTCCACACACAGACTGTGGTGAAGAAGGCACAACAGCGCCTCTTCAACCTCAGGAGGCTGAGGAAATCTGGCTTGTCACCAAAAACACTCACTAACTTTTACAGGTGGACAATCGAGAGAATCCTGTCGGGCTGTATCACAGCCTGGTACGGCAACTGCACCACCCACAACCACAAGGCTCTCCAGAGGGTGGTGCGGTCTGCACAATGCATTACCGGGGGCAAACTACCTGCCCTCCAGGACACCTACACCACCCGATGCTACAGGAGATAATCAAGGACAAACACCACCCGAGCCACTGCCTGTTCACCCCGCTTCCATCCAGAAGCCGAGTTCAGTACAAGTGCATCAAAACTGGGACAGAGAGATTGAAAAACAGCTTCTATCTCAAGGCCATCAGATTGAAATCTATCCTTTGACATTTTTGGTTTCCAACTGCCGTGTCTCTGTGAGACGCAGAGTAGGTGAACGGATGATCTCCGCATGTGTGGTTCTCTCCGTGAAGCATGCTGGTGACACTGTCAGTGATTTATTTAGAATTCAAAGCACACTTAACTTCTTAGGGAGTGGCTCCCGAGGTGACGATTTTGGAGAGTCTGGCGTGCCCAAAGTAAAATGCCTCCCACTCAGGCCCAGAAAATAGGATATGCACATAATTAGTACTATTGGATAGGAAACACTCAGAAGTTTCTAAGAGTGTTAAAATATTGTCTCTGAGTATAACAGAACTGATATAACAGGCGAAAACCCGAGGAATTTCTGTCCTGGAAAAGTTTTTTTTTTGACACATTGCCTCATTTTGAACCCCTCCCTATTGAAAACAGACATATATGGGAGTAAGATTGCAGTATCTATTGCTTCCACTGGATGTGAACAGTCTCTAGACAGTGTTTGATGATGTTTAGTTGCTCTGGATGGTAATAGAAGAAGAATTTCGAAGTGGTCATCGGATGTAAACAGAAGAGGAAGAGCATTCACGGGCTCGCGCGCCGCTGTGGTTTTTTCCTTTCGTATCGTCCAGTTTATAATCCGGTTGAAATATTATAGTAAATATATATAAAAGTGTTCCTAAGGATACATTATCAATGACGTTTGATTGTTCTTGGACAAGTGTATAGGTTGAACGAGTTCTCTTCACGGTTCAATGGGCGAGTGGCCGCTGTATTTTATGAACATAATGCGCCAACCAAACTGAGATTTATGGATATAATAAATAACTTTTTCTAACAAAAGAACCATTGGATGTCTTCGTTGGACACTTGGGAAGCCCTCAGCAGAAGTTCTTCTGTAGGTAAGGGATTTGTTTTCGCTGTGAAATGTGTTTTGTGTGAACCGCGATGGTTTATGAATTTATGCTAATGGGAAAATATTGGAGGTGCTACCAAATGTTGTGCTTTCGCTGTAAAGCCTTTTTGAAATCTGACAACGCTGTGATATTGCCAAGAAGCAGAGCTTTTGATGACTATGCAACACTTGTATATTGATGAATGTTTAATAATTCAACTTTTGGATTTTGAATTTGGCGCCTTGCATTTCACCGGGTAGTGTCGGGAGTGGGGCGCGGGAGTGGGGCGCTAGCAGTGGCGCTACTGCTCCCCTAAGTAGTTAACCAACATGGCTACCACAGCACTCTGCAGCAAAACGCCAGACCATCTGGTTCGCGATTAGTGGGACAATCATCTGTTTTTCAACAGGACAATTACCCAACACACCTCCAGGCTGTGTAAAGGCTATTTGACCAATAAGGAGAGTGATGGAATGCTGCTTCAGATGACCTGGCCTCCACAATCACCGACTTCAACCCAACTGAGATGTTTTGGGATGAGTTGGACCGCAGAGTGAAGGAAAAGTAGACAACAAGTGCTCAGGGACACACCTACTCATTCATATTATTACTGTTTTCTGCATTATAGAATAATAGTGAAGACATCAAAACTATGAAATAACACATATATGTTTAACACACAAAAGTGTTAAATCCAAATATATCTTATATTATTCAAAGTAGAAATCCTTTACCTCGGTGACAGCTTTTCACACTCTTGGCATTCTCTCAACCAGCTTCACCTGGAATGCTTTTCCAACAGTCTTGAAGGAGTTCCCACAACATTTTAACTGGTATGTATGTTGACTCTAGCCACATAAACAATGCTCCCAATTTAAGACAAGCTTAGAAACTCTCTGCATCTTTCAGATTTAATTAGTAGTGCAGTATTAACTCACTCTCTGAGGACTAAAATTGTCGCAAAATACACTTTCACACATACTGTTTGTTCTCATTTAAAAGTGTCTTACCTTTTTATACCCTTTTCAAATGATAAAAGCTTTTCAAATAAAGGAGTACAATGTTCTGTAAGGAACAATTCCAGGTGTTAATAATTATTGCGTTTTCAAAAGCTGTAGACAAAGAATGCTGCACTTACAAAGTATTTAGAGGACAACTGGGAGGTATTTTATTTACCTTGACTTTCTATTTTCTGGAGATTTTGAGCTTTCAAGCTGTGAAACGTCTTGCTGTAACCAGCCATTAAGAAAAATCAAACCATTTGTTAGTGTAGCATTGGTGAGAAAATTACTTTAATGGTTTGATGTCTTTGAGAATCCATTTATGACTAGTAGTGCACTATTACATGCAATGACCCCTCACTTTCATTCCAGAAACTTCCAACTGACATTTTACTTTTAATGATTACATTGTTCCTTAAAATGTTTCACTTTCTTATTTGGGGATGCTGCAAATAATTATAGGCCCTGGGAAAGGCTGGACAGTTTCAGAAGAAGAGAAGATTTACATTTGCAGTTATTTTCATTCAGTGCAAGCACCAACATGTGGATTGTGTGATCGTGTCTGTATCTGCCTCACCAGCCATTGGACCAGCCATTGGACCAGCCATTGGAAATCCCTAATTTCCACTGGGCTACATTACTGAAGATCATTATTGGCCATTGACTGTACCGGCAACTGTACCACTTCATCAAGCAGGTCAATGCAGCAGTAAGGGGGAATTCTCCATTTAATGTCAAGTATCTGAAGACTTTGCCTACATTATATGGCATTATTAAATTCACTGCAAGAGGAGGAGGAGGAGGAGGAGGAGGAGGAGGAATCAAAAAAGGAGGGAAAAGTAATTGAAGCGTGATTATGGTCCCTCGGGGTTACAGTTTATTAATATGTCACTTCCAATAAAGACGCTCGCTATTCAGATTCAGGTTGTCATGGAAACCTCATTCACTCCCGGGATGGAAGCAAAGGTTAGTGCCGCTGCTGCCATTGCCGCCACTCCTATGCAAAGACAGATTTGAAACCCGGGCATAAATCAATGTGTTTCTTCCCCTCTGAAGGGAGAGAACAAGCCCTTAAAGGGAAATTCCATCACTTTTCAATCTCATATTCATTATCTCCAGCACAATACCAGTGTCTACAGATGTGAAAACGGCACAATTCTAGGTTTTGTAGAAAAAAAAACTAAGTTAAAAAGTTCTACCCGATGACATCATCAAAAGAGAAAACAATTTAAAAACAGTTATTTTCAAACTCTGTGAGATTCATGGGGACGTGGGGAGCAAGAAAATACTCTCCCTCTGGCTAGAAAGTCATGGCAGGTTTTGAAAAATCACCTTTAATTTTGTAAACTTTTAATCCTACCATTTGATGTCACAGAGAAGCATTCTTTAGGAACCTTACCCTGATCTTTTTAACCACAGATCTTAGAAACGTGTTGTTTTCACATTAGTAGGCACTGGTTTATGAATATGATGATGAAAAGTGGCGGAATTACCCTTTACTATATATTTATGGAGATCGATGTTCACTGCCTCCTCTCCAAAATACATTTGACAGTGTCTCAAGACACTGCTGTTTCCATCACCCACATGGATTTGTTTCTCCCGCTCTCTCTTTCATTATATTTAGGAAGTCTGTTTTGATTTGTTGTAATTGATTACAATACATCAGGTATAAAGTATTATACAGATGTTGGCCGGGGTAGGGGTAACCAAGTGGAAAGCATGGCCAGCCTGTCTGCTGAAAAATGCTTATTGAAATGATCGATTATTGTAGATTTATCGGTGGTGACAGTGTTTCTTATCCTCAGTGCAGTGGGCAGCTGGGAGGAGGTGCTCTTATTCTCCATGGACTTTAGTGTCCCAAAACCTTTGGGAATTAGTGCTACAGGAAGCACATTTCTGTTTGAAAAAGCAAGCGTTAGCTTTCCTAACTGACTGAGTATATTGGTTCCTGACTTCACTGAAAAGTTAAATATTGCGGGGGCTATTCGATGCTAATGCAAAACGCCACAGGATGTTTTTGACAGACTGATAGAAACTGACAGACTGATAGAAGCTGACAGACTGATAGAAGCTGACAGACCCTGACAGACTAATAGAAGCTGACAGAGGTTGACAGACTGTAAGAAGCTGACAGACTGATAGAAGCTGACAGACTGACAGAAGCTGACAGACTGATAGAAGCTGACAGACTGATAGAAGCTGACAGACCCTGACAGACTAATAGAAGCTGACAGAGGTTGACAGACTGTAAGAAGCTGACAGACTGATAGAAGCTGACAGAAGCTGACAGAAGCTGACAGACTGATAGAAGCTGACAGAAGCTAACAGACATATAGAAGCTGACGAAAGATGAGACTGATAGAAGCTGAGAGACTGATAGAAGCTGACAGACTGATAGATGACAGACTGATAGAAGCTGACAGAAGCTGACAGACTGATAGAAGCTGACAGAAGATGACAGACTGATAGAAGCTGACAGACTGATATAATCTGACAGACTGATAGAAGCTGACAGACCCTGACAGACTGATAGAAGCTGACAGACCCTGACAGACTGATAGAAGCTTACAGACTGATAAAAGCTGACAGACTGATAGAAGCTGACAGACCCTGACAGACTGATAGAAGCTTACAGACTTATAGAAGCTGACAGACTGATAGAAGCTGACAGACCCTGACAGACTAATAGAAGCTAAACAGATGTTGACAGACTGAAAGAAGCTGACAGACACAGAGTGAAAGAAGCTGACAGACTGAGAGAAGCTGACAGACTGATAGAAGCTGACAGACCCTGACAGACTGATAGAAGCTTACAGACTGATAGAAGCTGACAGACCGATAGAAGCTGACAGACCCTGACAGACTGATAGAAGCTGACAGAGGTTGACAAACTGAAAGAAGCTGACAGACTGATAGAAGCTGATAGAAGCTGCCATACTGATAGAAGCTGCCAGACGCTGACATACTGATAGAAGCTGACAGACTGATAGAAGTTGACAGACTGATAGAAGCTGACAGACCCTGAGAGACTGATAGAAGCTGACAGACTGATAGAAGCTGACAGACTGATAGAAGCTGACAGACCCTGACGGAGTGATAGAAGCTGACAGAAGATAAGACTGATAGAAGCTGACAGACTGATAGAAGCTGACAGACTTATAGATGACAGACTGATAGAAGCGGATAGAAGCTGACAGACTGATAGAAGCTGACAGAAGATGACATACTGATAGAAGCTGACAGACTGATAGAAGCTGACAGACTAATAGAAGCTGACAGAGGTTGACAAACTGAAAAAAGCTGACAGAGTGAAAGAAGCTGACAGACTGAAAGAAGCTGACAGACTGATGGAAGCTGACAGACGCTGACATATTGATAGAAGCTGACAGACTTATAGAAGCTGACAGACTGATATAAGCTGACAGACTGATAGAAGCTGACAGAAGCTGACATACTGATAGAAGCTGCCAGACGCTGACATACTGATAGAAGCTGACAGAAGCTGACATACTGATAGAAGCTGCCAGACACTGACATACTGATAGAAGCTGACAGACTGACAGACTGATAGAAGATGACAGACTGATAGAAGCTTACAGACTGACAGAAGCTGACAGACTGATAGAAGCTGACAGATGCTGACAGACTGATAGAAGCTGATAGACTGATTGAAACTCATAGAGGTTGACCGACTGAAAGAAGCTGACAGACTGAAAGAAGCTGACAGAAGCTAACAGACTGAAAGAAGCTGACAGAAGCTGACAGACAAATAGAAGCTTATAGAGGTTGACAGACTGAAAGAAGCTAACTGACTGAAAGAAGATAACTGACTGATAGAAGCTGACAAACTGATAGAAGCAGACAGACTGATAGAAGCTGACAGAAGCTAACAGACTGATAGAAGCTGACAGGCTGACAGAAGCTGACAGAAGCTGACAGACTGATAGAAGCTGACAGACTGACAGAAGCTGATAGAAGCTAACAGACTGACAGAAGCTGAAAGAAGCTAACAGACTGATAGAAGCTGACAAACTGATAGAAGCTGACAGAAGCTGACAGGCTGATAGAAGCTGACAGACTGATAGAAGCTGATATAGAGACTGGGAGTCATATCTTAACTCAAGGTCTATCACCTGTGCTCTGCTGTGGGGAGAGATGATTTAACATGGAGTGTTGAGAGGTTTATCTTTTATTGAGAAAATGTATTCTCCTCATGGCATGAAGTTTTATTTCATGTCATTACATCCTATTGTGACACCAGCGTTTTCCCAGACACACAATACACCTGAAGAGTTCCATGCACACTGAGCCATTCAACCCAAGCATTTTTTTAACCTGTTAAAAGGTGTGTTTTTTGCAGAGGGTAGAAAACCATAGAAATCATCCATTCACACTCACCGGCTCTTAGAATGAATGCCATTCTGGTTCTACAGTACATTTCTTGGCAGAAAAGAATTCTCTATCATCACAGTCAAACTCCGGCAGACGACTGAACATGTACTGCGCTTGACTGTTGCCTTCTCATTTTGGCAGTTATTTTGTGGGGGAAAACGTACCACTGGGATATTCCCATGCTCTCTATGTAAGGGTGGTGTTCAATATGAGTATGCAATTTTCCATAAAAACACGTTGTTTCCATTGCCAAATAAAAGATGACCTCATTTTCTATATTTAGGAAACAAACCTCTGATTCCTGCCCTGGTGTATCAATGTGTGGACGGTGTTACTGTGCCACTGCATGGTGTGTGAATGATTGTTTGCATGTGGGTGGATGTGAAGTATGTTATCGGGCCCAGCTTTGAGAGTGAGATCACTTCCTGTCTCTCTCTGCCCCCAGCCCATCCAGATAAGAGCACTCACACTCGGCCCTCTGGGAATTTTCCATCAGGAAGTAGCACAATGGCCTACTCCATTAGCTTGACATTACAAGCCACACCTGTCCTTGCCATGAAGCCGTCCAAAGTAACCAGCAAAAAGCATTTCCTGTTGGAGTCCATATTAACCCTGAGAAGTGCATTGTTTATTCACAAAGGGGCTATTTAGCGAAGAACTACCTGTTGACATCTGACTTTTAGAAAATTCATCACAGGTCTTCTGTTTGTGGTCCACCAGTGTTTTGACGTTGTGCTGGGTAGTCTGTCTGCTGTAGTCGCAGGGGGGCTGGGTAGTCTATCCGCTGTAGTTGTAGGGGGGCTGGGTAGTCTATCCGCTGTAGTTGTAGGGGGGCTGGGTAGTCTGTCTGCTGTAGTCGTAGGGGGCTGGGTAGTCTGTCTGCTGTAGTCGTGGGGGCTGGGTAGCCTGTCTGCTGTAGTTGTAGGGGGCTGGGTAGCCTGTCTGCTGTAGTTGTAGGGGGGCTGGGTAGTCTGTCTGCTGTAGTTGTAGGGGGGCTGGGTAGTCTGTCTGCTGTAGTTGTAGGGGGGCTGGCTAGTCTGTCTGCTGTAGTCGTAGGGGCGTTGGGTAGTCTGTCTGCTGTTGTCGATGGGGCGTTGGGTAGCCTGTCTGCTGTTGTCGATGGGGCGTTGGGTAGTCTGTCTGATGTAGTCGTAGGGGGGCTGGGTAGTCTGTCTGCTGAAGTTGGAGGGGGCCTGGGTTTTTGAAACAAATACTTTTGTTTCATTTCAATTCACCAATTTTGATTTTTTTGTGTGTGTCCGTTACATGAAATCCAAATAAAAATCTATTCATATTACAGGTTGTAATGCAACAAAATAGGAAAAACGCCATCCAACTATGCACAGTTCCTTCTCCACCTGACCAACCGAAATACATTTGCATGTGGCTTTTCTCTTCCTGTTGTTTTCCTCTTTATTTGATTGACATGTTCAGTTAACATCTACAAACCATCTACAGGAACATCTAATTGGGACTATCCAAATTAAGTACTATTGTATGTTGTATGTATTATTGCTCAAATGAGCTAAGGCAAGATATACTTTATCATGAAAATACACTTTTAATTCAGTATGTAGATGTTCTAGAGATTCACACATCTATCATAAGCTGTGACACAAAATAATATACACTGAGCTTACAAAACATTAGGAACATGATATAGACTGACCAGATGAATCCAGGTGAAAGCCACGATCCCTTGTTGAATCCATTTCAATCAGTGTAGATGAAGGGGAGGAGACAGGTTAAAGAAGGATTTTTAAACCTTGATACAATTGAGACATGGATTGTGTATGTGTGCCATTCAGCCGGTGATTGGGCAAGACTAATTATTTAAATGTCTTTGAACGGGGTATGGTAGTAGGTGCCAGCCACACCGGTTTGAGTGTGTCAAGAACTGCAACGGTGCTGGGTTTTACACGCTCAGCAGCTTTCTGTGTGTATCAAGAATGGTCCACCGCCCAAAGGACATCCAGCCAACTTGACACAACTATGGGAAGCATTGGAGTAAATATTGCAGACAAATTTAGGCTGATCTGAGAGCAAACAGGGGTAAAATTCAATATTAGGAAAGTGTTCCTGGTCCACTCAGTGTGTGATGTCATATGTTATTTTGTATCGTTGACAATGTAAATACTGTTCTACTAAATCTATATGGACGCATATATACTATAGTACATAATACACATGACGTACGGCCACATGTTCTGCTGCTCCCTCCCATACACTTACCCTTTAACCTTTTCAACATGTACGTTTAGCTGGGATCAAGTTCATGTCCGAACCAGGCTGACAAGTCTAACCAAGCTGACAAGTCTAACCAAGCTGACAAGTCTAACCAGGCATAAAAGCCCATCACTCATCCTCCTTATGAATATGTATGGCAGCAGCTACACTTGTTAGCTTTCCAGTGTAATCCCAGCCAGACAGGTAGAGTGCACAGGGAGACTTTTGAACCTGCATCAGTTCTAATAACCAAACAGTTCACAAAGGGGTCAGAAGGATTGGTTGGGTGGAGAGAGAACAATTACCGGTTGAGACATTAGTAAATGTCTCTCGGTTATCACATTTAGTTCAGTTTGACATGGAGCGTGTTTGGGTGGGGGACATTTGAGGGCCACTCTTGAGTCCTCTGTCTTCTCAATGCAAATAAGCATTCCCCAGCAGGTGACCCCAGGATGTTTAATGCAGTCGTGTTACCAGGTGACCCCAGGATGTTTAATGCTGTCTTGTTACCAGGTGACCCCAGGATGGTTAATGCAGTCCTGTTACCAGGTGACCACAGGATGTTTAATGCTGTCTTGTTACCAGGTGACCCCAGGCTGTTTAATGCTGTCTTGTTACCAGGTGACCCCAGGATGTTTAATGCAGTCGTGTTACCAGGTGACCCCAGGATGTTTAATGCAGTCGTGTTACCAGGTGACCCCAGGATGTTTAATGCAGTCGTGTTACCAGGTGACCCCAGGCTGTTTAATGCTGTCTTGTTACCAGGTGACCCCAGGCTGTTTTATGCAGTCTTGTTACCAGGTGACCCCAGGATGTTTAATGATGTCTTGTTACCAGGTGACCCCAGGCTGTTTTATGCAGTCTTGTTACCAGGTGACCCCAGGATGTTTAATGATGTCTTGTTACCAGGTGACCCCAGGCTGTTTAATGCTATCTTGTTACCAGGTGACCTCAGGCTATTTAATGCTGTCCTGTTACCAGGTGACCCCAGGACGTTAATTGTTGTTGTGTTAGCACTTTATGGTGCATCGATTTTATACAGCTCCATTTATTGGTACATCTGTCAGGGGCAGAGGGAGACACCGGTTAGTAATGAGGCTGTATACATGGGGAGACACCGGTTAGTAATGAGGTTATATACAGGGGGAGACAACGGTTAGTAATGAGGTTATATACAGGGGGAGACACTGGTTAGTAATGAGGCTGTATACAGGGGGAGACACCGGTTAGTAATGAAGCTATATACAGGGGGACACACCGGTTAGTAATGAGGTTACATACAGGGGGAGACACCGGTTAGTAATGAGGCTGTATACAGGGGGAGACACCGGTTAGTAATGAGGTTATATACAGGGGGAGACACCAGTTAGTAATGAGGCTATATACAGGGGGAGACACCGGTTAGTAATGAGGCTATATACAGGGGGAGACACCGGTTAGTAATGAGGCTATATACAGAGGGAGACACCGGTTAGTAATGAGGTTATATACAGGGGGAGACACCGGTTAGTAATGAGGCTGTATACAGGGGGAGACACCGGTTAGTAATGAGGCTGTATACAGGGGGAGACACCGGTTAGTAATGAGGCTGTATACAGGGGGAGACACCGGTTAGTAATGAGGCTGTATACAGGGGGAGACACCGGTTAGTAATGAGGTTATTTACAGGGGGTACCGGTTAGTAATGAGGCTATATACAGGGGGAGACACCGGTTAGTAATGAGGCTATATACAGGGGGTACCGGTTAGTAATGAGGTTATATACAAGGGGTACCGGTTAGCAATGAGGTTATATAAAGGGGGTACTGGTTAGTAATGAGGCTATATACAGGGGGAGACACCGGTTAATAATGAGGTTATATACAGGGGGTACCGGTTAGTAATGAGGCTATATACAGGGGGAGACACCGGTTAGTAAAGAAGCTATATACAGGGGGAGACACCGGTTAGTAATGAGGCTGTATACAGGGGGAGACACTGGTTAGCTTAAATTGGCAATCCAGTTATAGTAGACTCATTTGTAATATCATTTGTAAAAGTATTCTAAAATCAAATCAAATCAAATTATATTTGTCAGGTGGGCGGAAATCAATAGGCGTAGACCTTACAGTGAAATGCTTACAGGCCCTAACGAACAGTGCAATTCTTTTTCAGTGTAAAAAAAGATAATAGGTGGACAATAGATAAGTAAAGAAATAAAAACAGTAAAAAGAGTAGCGAGTCTAAAACAGTAACGAGGCTACAACAGTAGAGAGGCTATATACAGTAGAGAGGCTATATACAGTAGAGAGGCTATATACAGTAGTGAGGCTATATACAGTAGCGAGGCTATATACAGTAGAGAGACTATAACAGTAGCGAGGCTATAACAGTAGTGAGGCTATATACAGTAGCGAGTCTAAAACAGTAACGAGGCTATAACAGTAGAGAGGCTATATACAGTAGTGAGGCTATATACAGTAGCGAGGCTATATACAGTAGAGAGACTATAACAGTAGCGAGGCTATAACAGTAGTGAGGCTATATACAGTAGTGAGGCTATATACAGTAGCGAGGCTATAACAGTAGTGAGGCTATATACAGTAGCGAGGCTATAACAGTAGCGAGGCCATAACAGTAGCGAGGCCATAACAGTATCGAGGCTATATACAGTAACGAGGCTATAACAGTAGCGAGGCTATATACAGTAGCGAGGCTATAACAGTGGCGAGGCTATATACAGTAGAGAGGCTATAACAGTAGCGAGGCTATATACAGTAGCGAGGCTATAACAGTAGCGAGGCTATAACAGTAGCGAGGCTATAACAGTAGCGAGGCTATATACAGTAGAGAGGCTATAACAGTAGTGAGGCTATATACAGTAGCGAGGCTATAACAGTAGCGAGGCTATAACAGTAGTGAGACTATATACAGTAGAGAGGCTATAACAGTAGCGAGGCTATATACAGTAGCGAGGCTATAACAGTAGCGAGGCTATAACAGTAGCGAGGCTATATACAGTAGAGAGGCTATAACAGTAGCGAGGCTATATACAGTAGCGAGGCTATAACAGTAGCGAGGCTATAACAGTAGTGAGACTATATACAGTAGAGAGGCTATAACAGTAGCGAGGCTATATACAGTAGCGAGGCTATAACAGTAGCGAGGCTATAACAGTAGCGAGGCTATATACAGTAGCGAGGCTATATACAGTAGCGAGGCTATAACAGTAGCGAGGCTATAACAGTAGCGAGGCTATATACAGTAGTGAGGCTATATACAGTAGCGAGGCTATAACAGTAGCGAGGCTATAACAGTAGCGAGGCTATAACAGTAGCGAGGCTATATACAGTAGAGAGGCTATAACAGTAGCGAGGCTATATACAGTAGCGAGGCTATAACAGTAGCGAGGCTATAACAGTAGCGAGGCTATATACAGTAGAGAGGCTATAACAGTAGCGAGGCTATATACAGTAGCGAGGCTATAACAGTAGCGAGGCTATAACAGTAGCGAGGCTATATACAGTAGAGAGGCTATAACAGTAGCGAGGCTATATACAGTAGCGAGGCTATAACAGTAGCGAGGCTATATACAGTAGAGAGGCTATAACAGTAGCGAGGCTATATACAGTGGCGAGGCTATATACAGTAGCGAGGCTATATACAGTAGCGAGGCTATAACAGTAGCGAGGCTATAACAGTAGCGAGGCTATATACAGTGGCGAGGCTATATACAGTAGCGAGGCTATATACAGTAGCGAGGCTATAACAGTAGCGAGGCTATAACAGTAGCGAGGCTATATACAGTAGAGAGACTATAACAGTAGTGAGGCTATATACAGTAGCGAGGCTATATACAGTAGCGAGGCTATATACAGTAGAGAGACTATAACAGTAGTGAGGCTTTATACAGTAGCGAGGCTATATACAGTAGCGAGGCTATATACAGTAGCGAGGCTATATACAGTAGCGAGGCTATAACAGTGGTGAGGCTATATACAGTGGTGAGGCTACATACAGTGGTGAGGCTATAACAGTAGTGAGGCTACATACAGTGGTGAGGCTATAACAGTAGTGAGGCTATATACAGTAACAAGGCTATAACAGTAGTGAGGCTATAACAGTAGTGAGGCTACATACAGTGGTGAGGCTATATACAGTAGCGAGGCTATAACAGTAGTGAGGCTATATACAGTAGTGAGGCTATAACAGTAGTGAGGCTATATACAGTAACGAGGCTATATACAGTAGCGAGGCTATATACAGTAGTGAGTCTATATACAGTAGTGAGGCTATAACAGTAGTGAGGCTATATACAGTAACGAGGCTATATACAGTAGCGAGGCTATATACAGTAGTCGAGGCTATATACAGTAGAGAGGCTATATACAGTAGTGAGGCTATAACCGTAGTGAGGCTATATACAGTAGAGAGGCTATATACAGTAGTGAGGCTATAACCGTAGTGAGGCTATATACAGTAGTGAGGCTATATACAGTAGAGAGGCTATATACAGTAGAGAGGCTATATACAGTAGTGAGGCTATAACAGTAGCGAGGCTATATACAGTGGCGAGGCTATATACAGTAGTGAGGCTATAACAGTAGCGAGGCTATATACAGTAGCGAGGCTATATACAGTAGCGAGGCTATATACAGTAGCGAGGCTATAACAATAGCCAGGCTATATACAGTAGCGAGGCTATATACAGTAGAGAGGCTATATACAGTAGCGAGGCTATATACAGTAGCGAGGCTATATACAGTAGCGAGGCTATATACAGTAGCGAGGCTATAACAATAGCCAGGCTATATACAGTAGCGAGGCTATATACAGTAGAGAGGCTATATACAGTAGCGAGGCTATATACAGTAGTGAGGCTATAACAGTAGCGAGGCTATATACAGTAGCGAGGATATATATATATATATATATATATATATATATATATATATATATATATATATATATATATAACAATAGTGAGGCTATATACAGTAGCGAGGCTATATACAGTAGCGAGGCTATATACAGTAGCGAGGCTATAACAATAGCCAGGCTATATACAGTAGAGGCTATATACAGTAGAGAGGCTATATACAGTAGAGAGGCTATATACAGTAGAGAGGCTATATACAGTAGTGAGGCTATATACAGTAGAGAGGCTATATACAGTAGTGAGGCTATATACAGTAGCGAGGCTATATACAGTAGCGAGGCTATAACAATAGCCAGGCTATATACAGTAGCGAGGCTATATACAGTAGAGAGGCTATATACAGTAGAGAGGCTATATACAGTAGAGAGGCTATATACAGTAGTGAGGCTATATACAGTAGAGAGGCTATATACAGTAGTGAGGCTATATACAGTAGCGAGGCTATATACAGTAGAGAGGCTATATACAGTAGTGAGGCTATAACAGTAGCGAGGCTATATACAGTAGCGAGGCTATATACAGTAGTGAGGCTATATACAGTAGTGAGGCTATATACAGTAGCGAGGCTATATACAGTAGTGAGGCTATAACAGTAGTGAGGCTATAACAGTAGAGGCTATATACAGTAGCGAGGCTATATACAGTAGTGAGGCTATAACAGTAGCGAGGCTATAACAGTAGCGAGGCTATATACAGTAGTGAGGCTATATACAGTAGTGAGGCCATGTACAGGCACCGGTTAGTCGGGCTATTTGAGGTAGTTTGTACATGTAGTTATGGTTAAAGTGACTATACATATATGATGAACAGAGAGTAGCAGAAGCGTAAAAGAGGGGTTGGCGGGTGGTGGGACACAATGCAGATAGCCCAGGTAGCCAATGTGCCGGGAAACCGGTCAGTCGGACTATTTGAGGTACTATGTAAATGAATGTATAGTTAAAGTGAGTATGCATACATGGTAAACAGAGTAGCAGTATTGTAAAGAAGGTTTGGGGTGGGGGTGTGGGGGGGTCCTAGATCTATTAGACTGGTCCTAGATCTATTAACACATATTTAGAGGATTGATACAATATCGTATTTTGAGATAATGTTTTTTTTTTGTTCACTTGTAGCTTGGTGGGGAGTGGATGCTAGTCTTACAATATAATGCAAGAGGAATCATGATTAAAGCCTTAAATTAATCAGGTAAATATGTCAATTTCTTAATAATTAATAATGACATTTCGGAGATTTGGAGACTAACGAGGACCACGCAATTGTGGTCCTCTATAATAATTTACCGTGATGGTCAAGAACAAAACAAATCAGTCTTTTTTGCTTGTCAATGCTACAGGTCTCCTCACAATCAATTCTCAAGTCATCAGTTGGGTGAAGCTTTTTCTTTGAGTTTCCTGTTTTAAGCAGGTATCATGAGTCACTGTGTTCAATAAAAAATTGGCGAAAGGTCAAGGTGGCCTATAGGTGACAATTCATCCAATATAGTCACCGGAGCTATAGCCAGACACATGAAAGGGTTCATCCAATTCATCCAATATAGTCACCGGAGCTATAGCCAGACACATGAAAGGGTTCATCCAATTCATCCAATATAGTCACCGGAGCTATAGCCAGACACATGAAAGGGTTCATCCAATTCATCCAATATAGTCACCGGAGCTATAGCCAGACACATGAAAGGGTTCATCCAATTCATCCAATATAGTCACCGGAGCTATAGCCAGACACATGAAAGGGTTCATCCAATTCATCAAATATAGTCACCGAGCTATAGCCAGACACATGAAAGGGTTCATCCAATTCATCCAATATAGTCACCGGAGCTATAGCCAGACACATGAAAGGGTTCATCCAATTCATCCAATATAGTCACCGGAGCTATAGCCAGACACATGAAAGGGTTCATCCAATTCATCCAATATAGTCACCGGAGCTATAGCCAGACACATGAAAGGGTTCATGCAAATCATCCAATATAGTCACCGGAGCTATAGCCAGACACATGAAAGGGTTCATCCAATTCATCCAATATAGTCACCGGAGCTATAGCCAGACACATGAAAGGGTTCATCCAATTCATCCAATATAGTCACCGGAGCTATAGCCAGACACATGAAAGGACAGCTCCCCGACACTCCATGTAGTCCATGACTCACAAAACATGGAGTCAATGAGGCATTCTGAGTACTTCTGAGAGACATTCTGAGAGACATTCTGAGAGACATTCTGAGGTGACATTCTGAGAGACATTCTGAGAGACATTCTGAGAGACATTCTGAGAGGCATTCTGAGAGACATTCTGAGAGACATTCTGAGGTGACATTCTGAGAGACATTCTGAGAGACATTCTGAGAGGCATTCTGAGAGACATTCTGAGAGACATTCTGAGAGACATTCTGAGGTGACATTCTGAGGTGACATTCTGAGAGGCATTCTGAGAGACATTCTGAGAGGCATTCTGAGAGACATTCTGAGAGACATTCTGAGAGACATTCTGAGGTGACATTCTGAGAGACATTCTGAGAGACATTCTGAGAGGCATTCTGAGAGACATTCTGAGAGACATTCTGAGGTGACATTCTGAGAGACATTCTGAGAGACATTCTGAGAGGCATTCTGAGAGACATTCTGAGAGACATTCTGAGAGACATTCTGAGGTGACATTCTGAGAGACATTCTGAGAGACATTCTGAGAGACATTCTGAGAGGCATTCTGAGAGACATTCTGAGAGACATTCTGAGGTGACATTCTGAGAGACATTCTGAGAGACATTCTGAGAGACATTCTGAGAGACATTCTGAGAGACATTCTGAGAGACATTCTGAGGTGACATTCTGAGAGACATTCTGAGAGACATTCTGAGAGGCATTCTGAGAGACATTCTGAGGTGACATTCTGAGAGACATTCTGAGAGACATTCTGAGAGACATTCTGAGAGACATTCTGAGAGACATTCTGAGAGGCATTCTGAGAGACATTCTGAGAGACATTCTGAGGTGACATTCTGAGAGACATTCTGAGAGACATTCTGAGAGGCATTCTGAGAGACATTCTGAGAGACATTCTGAGGTGACATTCTGAGAGACATTCTGAGAGACATTCTGAGAGGCATTCTGAGAGACATTCTGAGAGACATTCTGAGAGACATTCTGAGAGACATTCTGAGAGGCATTCTGAGAGACATTCTGAGAGACATTCTGAGGTGACATTCTGAGGTGACATTCTGAGAGGCATTCTGAGAGACATTCTGAGAGGCATTCTGAGAGACATTCTGAGTACTTCTGAGAGACATTCTGAGAGACATTCTGAGAGACATTCTGAGGTGACATTCTGAGAGACATTCTGAGAGACATTCTGAGAGACATTCTGAGAGGCATTCTGAGAGACATTCTGAGAGACATTCTGAGGTGACATTCTGAGAGACATTCTGAGAGACATTCTGAGAGGCATTCTGAGAGACATTCTGAGAGACATTCTGAGAGACATTCTGAGGTGACATTCTGAGAGACATTCTGAGAGACATTCTGAGAGACATTCTGAGAGGCATTCTGAGAGACATTCTGAGAGACATTCTGAGGTGACATTCTGAGAGACATTCTGAGAGACATTCTGAGAGACATTCTGAGAGGCATTCTGAGAGACATTCTGAGAGACATTCTGAGGTGACATTCTGAGAGACATTCTGAGAGACATTCTGAGAGGCATTCTGAGAGACATTCTGAGAGACATTCTGAGAGACATTCTGAGGTGACATTCTGAGAGACATTCTGAGAGACATTCTGAGAGACATTCTGAGAGGCATTCTGAGAGACATTCTGAGAGACATTCTGAGAGACATTCTGAGAGACATTCTGAGAGACATTCTGAGGTGACATTCTGAGAGGCATTCTGAGAGACATTCTGAGAGGCATTCTGAGAGACATTCTGAGAGACATTCTGAGAGACATTCTGAGGTGACTTTCTGAGAGGCATTCTGAGAGACATTCTGAGAGGCATTCTGAGAGACATTCTGAGAGACATTCTGAGAGACATTCTGAGAGACATTCTGAGAGGCATTCTGAGAGACATTCTGAGAGACATTCTGAGAGACATTCTGAGAGGCATTCTGAGAGACATTCTGAGAGACATTCTGAGAGGCATTCTGAGAGACATTCTGAGAGACATTCTGAGGTGACATTCTGAGAGACATTCTGAGAGACATTCTGAGAGGCATTCTGAGAGACATTCTGAGAGACATTCTGAGAGACATTCTGAGGTGACATTCTGAGAGACATTCTGAGAGACATTCTGAGAGACATTCTGAGAGGCATTCTGAGAGACATTCTGAGAGACATTCTGAGAGACATTCTGAGAGACATTCTGAGAGACATTCTGAGGTGACATTCTGAGAGGCATTCTGAGAGACATTCTGAGAGGCATTCTGAGAGACATTCTGAGAGACATTCTGAGAGACATTCTGAGGTGACTTTCTGAGAGGCATTCTGAGAGACATTCTGAGAGGCATTCTGAGAGACATTCTGAGAGACATTCTGAGAGACATTCTGAGGTGACATTCTGAGAGGCATTCTGAGAGACATTCTGAGAGGCATTCTGAGAGACATTCTGAGAGACATTCTGAGAGACATTCTGAGAGGCATTCTGAGAGACATTCTGAGAGGCATTCTGAGAGGCATTCTGAGAGACATTCTGAGAGACATTCTGAGAGACATTCTGAGGTGACATTCTGAGAGGCATTCTGAGAGACATTCTGAGAGACATTCTGAGAGACATTCTGAGAGACATTCTGAGGTGACATTCTGAGAGGCATTCTGAGAGACATTCTGAGAGGCATTCTGAGAGACATTCTGAGAGACATTCTGAGAGACATTCTGAGGTGACATTCTGAGAGGCATTCTGAGAGACATTCTGAGAGGCATTCTGAGAGACATTCTGAGAGACATTCTGAGAGACATTCTGAGAGGCATTCTGAGAGACATTCTGAGAGGCATTCTGAGAGGCATTCTGAGAGACATTCTGAGAGACATTCTGAGAGACATTCTGAGAGGCATTCTGAGAGACATTCTGAGAGACATTCTGAGGTGACATTCTGAGGTGACATTCTGAGAGGCATTCTGAGAGACATTCTGAGAGGCATTCTGAGAGACATTCTGAGAGACATTCTGAGAGACATTCTGAGGTGACATTCTGAGAGGCATTCTGAGAGACATTCTGAGAGGCATTCTGAGAGACATTCTGAGAGACATTCTGAGAGACATTCTGAGGTGACATTCTGAGAGGCATTCTGAGAGACATTCTGAGAGGCATTCTGAGAGACATTCTGAGAGACATTCTGAGGTGACATTCTGAGAGACATTCTGAGAGGCATTCTGAGAGGCATTCTGAGAGACATTCTGAGAGACATTCTGAGGTGACATTCTGAGAGGCATTCTGAGAGACATTCTGAGAGACATTCTGAGAGGCATTCTGAGAGACATTCTGAGAGACATTCTGAGAGACATTCTGAGGTGACATTCTGAGAGGCATTCTGAGAGACATTCTGAGAGGCATTCTGAGAGACATTCTGAGAGACATTCTGAGAGACATTCTGAGAGGCATTCTGAGAGACATTCTGAGAGGCATTCTGAGAGGCATTCTGAGAGACATTCTGAGAGACATTCTGAGAGACATTCTGAGAGGCATTCTGAGAGACATTCTGAGAGACATTCTGAGGTGACATTCTGAGGTGACATTCTGAGAGGCATTCTGAGAGACATTCTGAGAGGCATTCTGAGAGACATTCTGAGAGACATTCTGAGAGACATTCTGAGGTGACATTCTGAGAGGCATTCTGAGAGACATTCTGAGAGGCATTCTGAGAGACATTCTGAGAGACATTCTGAGAGACATTCTGAGGTGACTTTCTGAGAGGCATTCTGAGAGACATTCTGAGAGGCATTCTGAGAGACATTCTGAGAGACATTCTGAGAGACATTCTGAGGTGACATTCTGAGAGGCATTCTGAGAGACATTCTGAGAGGCATTCTGAGAGACATTCTGAGAGACATTCTGAGAGACATTCTGAGAGGCATTCTGAGAGACATTCTGAGAGGCATTCTGAGAGGCATTCTGAGAGACATTCTGAGAGACATTCTGAGAGACATTCTGAGGTGACATTCTGAGAGGCATTCTGAGAGACATTCTGAGAGACATTCTGAGAGACATTCTGAGAGACATTCTGAGGTGACATTCTGAGAGGCATTCTGAGAGACATTCTGAGAGGCATTCTGAGAGACATTCTGAGAGACATTCTGAGAGACATTCTGAGGTGACATTCTGAGAGGCATTCTGAGAGACATTCTGAGAGGCATTCTGAGAGACATTCTGAGAGACATTCTGAGAGACATTCTGAGAGGCATTCTGAGAGACATTCTGAGAGGCATTCTGAGAGGCATTCTGAGAGACATTCTGAGAGACATTCTGAGAGACATTCTGAGAGGCATTCTGAGAGACATTCTGAGAGACATTCTGAGGTGACATTCTGAGGTGACATTCTGAGAGGCATTCTGAGAGACATTCTGAGAGGCATTCTGAGAGACATTCTGAGAGACATTCTGAGAGACATTCTGAGGTGACATTCTGAGAGGCATTCTGAGAGACATTCTGAGAGGCATTCTGAGAGACATTCTGAGAGACATTCTGAGAGACATTCTGAGGTGACATTCTGAGAGGCATTCTAAGAGACATTCTGAGAGGCATTCTGAGAGACATTCTGAGAGACATTCTGAGGTGACATTCTGAGAGACATTCTGAGAGGCATTCTGAGAGGCATTCTGAGAGACATTCTGAGAGACATTCTGAGGTGACATTCTGAGAGGCATTCTGAGAGACATTCTGAGAGACATTCTGAGAGGCATTCTGAGAGACATTCTGAGAGACATTCTGAGAGACATTCTGAGGTGACATTCTGAGAGGCATTCTGAGAGACATTCTGAGAGGCATTCTGAGAGACATTCTGAGAGACATTCTGAGAGACATTCTGAGAGGCATTCTGAGAGACATTCTGAGAGGCATTCTGAGAGGCATTCTGAGAGACATTCTGAGAGACATTCTGAGAGACATTCTGAGAGGCATTCTGAGAGACATTCTGAGAGACATTCTGAGGTGACATTCTGAGGTGACATTCTGAGAGGCATTCTGAGAGACATTCTGAGAGGCATTCTGAGAGACATTCTGAGAGACATTCTGAGAGACATTCTGAGGTGACATTCTGAGAGGCATTCTGAGAGACATTCTGAGAGGCATTCTGAGAGACATTCTGAGAGACATTCTGAGAGACATTCTGAGGTGACATTCTGAGAGGCATTCTGAGAGACATTCTGAGAGGCATTCTGAGAGACATTCTGAGAGACATTCTGAGAGACATTCTGAGGTGACATTCTGAGAGGCATTCTGAGAGACATTCTGAGAGGCATTCTGAGAGACATTCTGAGAGACATTCTGAGAGACATTCTGAGAGGTATTCTGAGAGACATTCTGAGAGGCATTCTGAGAGGCATTCTGAGAGACATTCTGAGAGACATTCTGAGAGACATTCTGAGAGGCATTCTGAGAGACATTCTGAGGTGACATTCTGAGGTGACATTCTGAGAGGCATTCTGAGAGACATTCTGAGAGGCATTCTGAGAGACATTCTGAGAGACATTCTGAGGTGACATTCTGAGAGGCATTCTGAGAGACATTCTGAGAGGCATTCTGAGAGACATTCTGAGAGACATTCTGAGAGACATTCTGAGGTGACATTCTGAGAGGCATTCTGAGAGACATTCTGAGAGGCATTCTGAGAGACATTCTGAGAGACATTCTGAGGTGACATTCTGAGAGACATTCTGAGAGACATTCTGAGGTGTCATTCTGAGAGACATTCTGAGAGACATTCTGAGGTGACATTCTGAGAGACATTCTGAGAGACATTCTGAGAGGCATTCTGAGAGACATTCTGAGAGGCATTCTGAGACAACAAATTCTCTTCACATCTGTCACGCTAGATATCGTTGAGCTTAAATCCACGGAAGCAATGTTTTGAGTATAAACAGAGTATAAACAGAATACTCTGTTTATATGACCAACTGGGAACCTACATTCTTAATACCGTTCAGAGGAGGCTGGTGGGAGGAGCTATAGGAGGCCTGGCTCAATCTATTGGCTGGAATGTAATAAATGTAACAGTATCAAACACATCAAACATATGGAAACCACATGTTTGACTCCATTCCATTAATTCCATTCCAGCCAATAGAATGAGACCATCCTCCTATAGATTCTCCCACCAGCCCCCTCTAATGTCATTCCTATTTCAATATGGGTACTATCAGGGGCGGACCGGCCACAGGACAGCTCGGGCAAATGCCAGATGAACTGAAAATGTTTAGCCCAGTAGGCCTGTCTAAATTGTTCATTTTTTTTTGTACGTAACTAATATAAATTATTTGGCTGATAATGGGGGGCCACAAGGGAAGAAATGGGCTGGTGTGTTGAAAAATGCTGATGCTGATTTCTGGTCCCAGTCCGTCCCTTGGTGCTATTAATCAGGTCATGTGGCCCGCCCACACAGTGAGGAGTTAGAAACCACAGGAGAACACAGAGGGAGAGCAGTTCCCAGGAAGTCTCTCACACACCGGCTATTTGTCAGAGCTGCCATAATATTGGGATGACTCAGAACGGGAATTGTATATAGGCTTTTTTTCTTAGAAACATCAATTCAATTTTTTTTAAGGGCTATAAATTTAACTTTCAAACCTTCAACATAATCCTACATACATTATGTTATTAATAAGTATCATCATTTTTTCTAAATATTCACGTAAGTTTATTACGTAAGTTTATTGCAGAGTCGCTTTAACTCTACCTACATGTATATATTACCTCAACTAACCTACGACCCCACACATTAACTTTGTACCGGTACCCCCTGTATATAGCCTCCACATTGACTCTGTACCGGTACCCCCTGTATATAGCCTCCACATTGACTCTGTACCGGTACCCCCTGTATATAGCCTCCACATTGACTCTGTACAGTACCCCTGTATATAGCCTCCACATTGACTCTGTACTGGTACCCCCTGTATATAGCCTCCACATTGACTCTGTACCAGTACCCCCTGTATATAGCCTCCACATTGACTCTGTACCAGTACCCCCTGTATATAGTCTCCACATTGACTCTGTACCGGTACCCCCTGTATATAGCCTCCACATTGACTCTGTACCAGTACCCCCTGTATATAGCCTCCACATTGACTCTGTACCGGTACCCCCTGTATATAGCCTCCACATTGACTCTGTACCAGTACCCCCTGTATATAGTCTCCACATTGACTCTGTACAGTACCCCTGTATATAGCCTCCACATTGACTCTGTACAGTACCCCCTGTATATAGCCTCCACATTGACTCTGTACTGGTACCCCTGTATATAGCCTCCACATTGACTCTGTACCGGTACCCTGTATATAGCCTCCACATTGACTCTGTACCAGTACCCCCTGTATATAGCCTCCACATTGACTCTGTACCGGTACCCCCTGTATATAGCCTCCACATTGACTCTGTACTGGTACCCCCTGTATATAGCCTCCACATTGACTCTGTACCGGTACCCCCTGTATATAGCCTCCACATTGACTCTGTACCGGTACCCCCTGTATATAGCCTCCACATTGACTCTGTACCGGTACCCCCTGTATATAGCCTCCACATTGACTCTGTACCGGTACCCCCTGTATCAAACCTCGCAACTGTTGCTTTACTGCTGCTCTTTTAATTATTTTTTACACTTAATTTTTCTTAAAACTGCATCGTTTGGTCAAGGGCTTGTAACTAAGCATTTCACTGTAAGGTCTACCACACCTGTTGTATTCGGCACACGGTAGCTATTAGTAAAAATCATCACACAGTGTTTAATCGCGTAGTAACCACAGTAATGGTTAGCCTGCTGTGTGATCGTTCCGTGTCCTCTGAATACTTAAAGTCATCACATACTGTAGGTGTGTGTGTGTGTTTGTGCACTTAGTCATCCCTGTGTTTGTGTGTGTGCGTGTGCGTGTGTGTGTGTGTGTGTGTGTGTGTGCGTGCGTGTGTGTGTGTGTGTGTGTGTGTGTGTGTGTGTGTGTGTGTGACCTTGTCTGTACCACACTCAGAGCCGTGCAGTTTTGCACACGGATTATCATCAATCACGGATTAAACATTCTCTTTCTTTCCTATCCCTCTAAGGCATTTGACCTTTCCAAGGCATTTGACCTTTCCAAGGCATTTGACCTTTCCAAGGCATTTGACCTTTCCAAGGCATTTGACCTTTCCAATACTTTTCTCTGGTATTTTTCCTTCCTGTGATATCTCAATAAAAGATACAAAGATCCTGTTACCACTGAAGAAGTGCTGTGGAGGAACAGCGATAGAAACACTCCTGCACTTTGAGGGATCTAAATAGTGATATGTGTTTTGAAATGGCCCAAGGGTATGTTTGAACGGTGCTTTTGTTTACTTCTTAGCCAGAAGTTCTGAAAGTAGCTCTCACGAGCCAAAAGTGTCCCGGAAAATTGCGTACTACGTCATATACCCTATGTGCACCATGTCGTTGTTCTCTCTCTGCAGTGGTTGCATGCTTGGCGTCTTTGATAAATGTCATTCAAAACGGCGTAGGGCTGAAGCCCTCTAACTTTAATTGCTAGAGGGCTGGCCCACGTCGGGGGGGAAATGTGGGGGATATGACACATGAAGCCCAAAGTGGGAGGTTGAAAAAATACAGAGGAGTCGCCAAAGTACAAGACCATTCCTTTAACAGTTTTTTCCCAGGAGGATTGCGTTTGAATTCAAGAGTCTGTAATCAGAGAGAGATAAGGAAACATTAGCATCATCAGGTCTGAACCTCCGTCAACTGTAGCATCATCAGGTCTGAACCTCCATCAACTGTAGCATCATCAGGTCTGATCCTCCATCAACTGTAGCATCATCAGGTCTGAACCTCCATCAACTGTAGCATCATCATGTCTGAACCTCCATCAACTGTAGCATCATCAGGTCTGATCCTCCATCAACTGTAGCATCATCAGGTCTGAACCTCCATCAACTGTAGCATCATCATGTTTGAACCTCCATCAACTGTAGCATCATCATGTCTGAACCTCCATCAACTGTAGCATCATCATGTCTGAACCTCCATCAACAGAAATAATCATACGGCAAAGTGAGGGCAACTGGAATTGTAGGATGTAGGGCAGAAATGTATCCTCTACAGAGAGGTACAACTCCATCATAATCTCTTTGATTAATACACAATAACCCCAGGGAACATGCAGTTTTGGCACCAACTGTGTTTGCTCAATTGTGCATTCAATCATATCAATATTCATATTTGGAATAAATGGAATGTAACACATCTCTGTGATATTGAGTAGAACGACTGTGGCAGTGCAGTAATCACATTGGAGTACGGTACATCACAATCTGTGTCTGTCATAATATCGAAAAACATTTAAATTCAGATTCCGTCCGTGTACCCTGTCTGTTCGTCTAGGATGCTCCCGTCCCTGACCTGTGGTAGCCCCCACCCCATTGAGAGCTTTCCCCAGTCGACCCCCTCCCCTCGGAGAGCTTTCCCCAGTCGACCCCCTCCCCACTGAGATCTTCCCCCTGTCGTCCCCCTCCCCTCGGAGAGCTTTCCCCAGTCGACCCCCTCCCCTCGGAGAGCTTTCCCCAGTCGACCCCCTCCCCGCTGAGCGCTTCCCACCTGTCAGCCCTGTCCCGCTGGGAGCTTCCTCCTGTTGGCCCTGCCATGCTGGAAACTTCCCCCAGACGGTCCTGTCTCTCTGGGAGCTTCCCCCTTTCAGACCTGTCCTGCTGACTGCTTCCCCCTTGTCAGACCCACTGGGAGCTTCCACCTGCTGGCTCTGTCACGCTGAGAGCTTCCTCCTGTTGGCTCTGTCCCGCTGAGAGCTGACCTGCCATGGCCTATTACCTGTTGAGGAGCCATGGGGGAAACCTAGCCCTGGCAGACCTTCCATAACCAGGCCAGAGCCTATCCCTCCTCTCCCCCTGGGAGACCACCCTCTACGTGAGTAGTCTGCCAGGCACGGACCCTCTTGGTCCCCCTGCGGGAATAATCCCTGGTTGGCAGAGCACAAAAGGCCAGCCTGGCCTGACTGTGCCTGAGAGTCGCGGTGAGGACAGTGGGGACGGTCCTGATAATCCACCCCCGTTGTCTTCCACTCTGAACTAACACTGGTCTAAGTCAGTCACGGGAGGCAGTACCACCATGTTCAAGTGACTTTAAAATGGACAGGGGATGTCAGGGGAGGGTAGTGAGAATCAATGTGGAGGGCTCTCTACATTTGTAATAAAAATGAGCAGCCATCCCCTCTGAAAGTGAAGGTCAACACTATCTCACCAATCTGGTTCTTGCTCAAAGAGACGCTTAGGAGGGGAAAACAGGCTAAATCTCCCTCAATTTAATCTAAAAAGCACAGCTCTTTTTTTTTCTCGCCGTGCTCCACAGAGGGAAGCAAATCTCCTTTTTGTGAGGATAAGTCTTTTTTGTTCTGTGTTTGATTCCCGTCAGAACTGAGCCATGAAAATGAACTGATTTAATCAGTGTGTGGACTGGTCTGTAATCAGTGTGTGGACTGGTCTGTCAACAGTGTGTGGACTGGTCTGTAATCAGTGTGTTGACTGGTCTGTCAACAGTGTGTGGACTGGTCTGTAATCAGTGTGTGGACTGGGCTGTAATCAGTGTGTTGACTGGTCTGTCAACAGTGTGGACTGGTCTACAATCAATGCGTGGATTGGTCTACAATCAGTGTGTGGACTGGTCTGTCAACAGTGTGTGGACTGGTCTGTAGTCAGTATGTGTACTGGTCTGTCAACATTGTGTGGAATGGTCTGTCATCAGTGTGTGGACTGGTCTGTAATCAGTGTGTGGACTGGTCTGTAATCAGTGTGTGGACTGGTCTGTAATCAGTGTGTGGACTGGTCTGTCAACTGTGTGTGGACTGGTCTGTCAACTGTGTGTGGACTGGTCTGTCAACTGTGTGTGGACTGGTCTGTCAACTGTGTAAGGACTGGTCTGTCAACTGTGTGTGGACTGGTCTGTCAGAGGTGCTTTTGACACGGATTTGACTCGTTGAGGAAACTCCAACTGTCAAGCAGCAGAACGGACACTCTCCGATTTACCATCGCTTTCTCACACACTCACTTACACCTGAGTTTCAAACACTCACACTTGCATACACAAAAAACACGCATCCACTCAAACACTGTGTCACCCCCACACACTGATACAGTCATTCCACTGTCACCCCCAAGGGTCAGAGATGAGCAGATGGATAGAGTGATTGTACTGTGGGGTCAATGTGACAGTCCAACCCTGCAGGAAATTAAATAGGGCAGTAGAGTTAGGCCTGCTGCAAACTCTGGTCCCTGAGAGGGGGAGAGTGGGAGAGGGGGAGAGGGAGAGGGGAGAGAGGGGGAGGGGGAGATGGGGAGGGGGATGGGGAGAGAGGGGGAGGGGGAAAGGGGAGAGGGAGAGGGGAGAGGGGAGAGGGGGAGAGATGGGGAGGGGAGGGGAGAGAGGGGAGGGGGAAAGGGGAGAGGGAGAGGGGAGAGGGGGAGAGAGGGGAGATGGGGAGGGGGAGAGACGGAGAGGGAGAGGGGGAGAGGATAATATCCTCATGACCTGGAGGTCACTGTAGCAGACCATTAGATCAGGTATCAAATCCTATTAAATATATTGCCATCCCACGATGCAGCAGCCAAGAACAGGGCTGGAGGGCTGGCCGCCTGCGGTTCTTATTAAACCTCTGGAAAGAGAGCCCTGTTTGTCTGCTCTGGGAATTACAAAGGGGCAGTGCAGGAGAACTGAGGGGTGGAGCAGGAGAACTGAGGGGTGGAGCAAGACAACTGAGGGGTGGAGCAAGATACCTGAGGGGTGGAGCAGGAGAACTGAGGGGTGGAGCAGGAGAACTGAGGGGTGGAGAAGGAGAACTGAGGGGTGGAGCAAGAGAACTGAGGGGTGGAGAAGGAGAACTGAAGGGTGGAGCAGGAGAACTGAGGGGTGGAGCAGGAGAACTGAGGGGTGGAGCAGGAGAACTGAGAGGTGGAGCAAGAGAACTGAGGGGTGGAGCAGGAGAACTGAGGGTTGGAGCAGGAGAACTGAGGGGGGAGCAGAACTGAGGGGGGAGCAGGAGAACTGAGGGTTGGAGCAGGAGAACTGAGGGTGGAGCAGGATAACTGAGGGTTGGAGCAGGATAACTGAGGGTGGAGCAGGAGAACTGAGGGTGGATCAGGAGAACTGAGGGTTGGAGCAGGAGAACTGAGGTTTGGAGCAGGAGAACTGAGGGGGGAGCAGGAGAACTGAGGGTGGAGCAGGAGAACTGAGGGGGGAGCAGGAGAACTGAGGGTTGGAGCAGGAGAACTGAGGGTTGGAGCAGGAGAACTGAGGGGGGGAGCAGGAGAACTGAGGGTTGGAGCGTTGGAATAAGAGAATACAGATTTGTTTCTCGAAGGTTAAAGTGTATTAATAGCTTGTTTTCTTTGTAGGCACTATTTTCAATCGTGAACGAGGCTTGTGTTTTGCCGAAGCGTTGGTTATGAGATTATACCATTACGTTGTTGGGAACATATATATAAATATATATATATATATATATATATATATATATATATATATATATATATATAGCGTGAAACTTTATTTTCTTCATTTTAAGACAATTTCAAACTAAATTTAAAGGCAAAATAGCAGGTTGATCGTCTATGTCGTGTTCCTCCCACCTCCTGTCAAATGTAGACTCAGCGGCAAAATAAAACTTCCTTGGAGAATGGGGTTATATTAAGGCAAACAAATAACGGTTAGATTTTCTTTTCCTGGTAAACTCCATGGCAACAGCACACAGTGAGTAACTGTTTTCACACAGGAAACTCGGCTGAGATCAGAGTTGCACTCTATTTGTGACTAATACCAATTTAAACGCAAAATACAAAGGTCTTTCTTTCACCGACTTCACAACAACCGAACCTGAAAGCTTCAATAAGCCATTTATCCTTACTAACAGGAAAAACACAGAATTCGTGGTGTTTTTTAGTGTCCGTTCATCAATGTCAATGCTGTACCTGTAAAGCATTTGGCTTTGTGCCGGTGTGTACTGTATTTGTTGTGGTGCTGGTGAGTAATAACCAGTAGAAATGGTAGCTGCGCGCTGCAGACGTTCTCATACAATTAAAGCCCATGTCTAAAGGAAGGCTAGGCCCCATCTCCACAGGTTCCTGTTAAAAGCCTATTATTTTCAGCTGAAAAATTGAGATGCACTTTGTGAGCCTTGAGAGCCTGCAAGAGGGAAAAACTTACAGGGGCAGTGCTGAAACTACAAGGTGGAACCAACATCCACTGAGCCTTTGTCTCCGAAGCATTTTCAAAACACGTAACGTCAGAGTGTGCAGGAGAAAACCAGATGGCTGCTTCAGACGGAGTACTACGGCACAAAGAGAAAAGACTGCATGCGTGATGTTTAATTAATTTTCCTCGAATTAGGAGACGAGAGATTCAAACGCATGTCATTAGTAGTTGATAGCAGGAAGGCACGACAGGTGAAACAGTGCCGGTGTATTCCAATGGGTGAGGAGAGGAATACGAAGCAGAACCTCGGGGTTATCCTTTAATTGACTTTTTAGGCTCAATGAATAAGTACCAGAGTAAAACACATCATCTTATCTCTTGCTTTTCCAAAGTCACAGAGCTCAGTTCTCGAAGCAACAGAGAGAGCATGGTCCGTGTTCAGGAGATGGGAGAGGAGGGGAATAGAGGAGAGGGTTGAGGGAGTAATCCCTCCAGACGAGGGCAAAGTCATTTCTTTTTTCTCTGAGCCATCCCATCAGAAGTTGGTCAGCTGGCAATCACACCTTGTTAGGTTGTCTTCACCTCGAGAGCATCGCTATGCTTTACCACGCCAAACGGATATGCAGGCGAATGCAATTCAACCGCCATGGAATTCTAATAGTGTACAATGAGTTACAAGTGTGTGTGTGTGTGTGTTTACGTGTGTGTGTGTTGTGCCTGTACAGTCAATTCACTATACCCGCTGTCATTCACTATCCCAGCTGTCATTCACTATCCCAGCTGTCATTCACTATCCCCGCTGTCATTCACTATCCCCGCTGTCATTCACTATCCCCGCTGTCATTCACTATCTCAGTTGTCATTCACTATCCCAGCTGTCATTCACTATCCCAGCTGTCATTCACTATCCCCGCTGTCATTCACTATCCCAGCTGTCATTCACTATCCCAGCTGTCATTCACTATCCCAGCTGTCATTCACTATCCCAGCTGTCATTCACTATCCCAGCTGTCATTCACTATCCCAGCTGTCATTCACTATCCCCGCTGTCATTCACTATCTCAGTTGTCATTCACTATCCCAGCTGTCATTCACTATCCCAGCTGTCATTCACTATCCCAGCTGTCGTTCACTATCCCAGCTGTCATTCACTATCCCCGCTGTTATTCACTATCCCCGCTGTCATTCACTATCCCCGCTGTCATTCACTATCCCAGCTGTCATTCACTATCCCCGCTGTCATTCACTATCTCAGTTGTCATTCACTATCCCAGCTGTCATTCACTATCCCAGCTGTCATTCACTATCCCAGCTGTCATTCACTATCCCAGCTGTCATTCACTATCCCAGCTGTCATTCACTATCCCAGCTGTCATTCACTATCCCAGCTGTCATTCACTATCCCAGCTGTCATTCACTATCCCAGCTGTCATTCACTATCCCAGCTGTCATTCACTATCCCCGCTGTCATTCACTATCTCAGTTGTCATTCACTATCCAGTTTGTCATTCACTATCCCAGTTGTCATTCACTATCCAGTTTGTCATTCACTATCCCAGTTGTCATTCACTATCCCAGTTTTCGTTCACTATCCCAGCTGTCATTCAGCATCCTAGCTGTCATTCCTGAAATATTTTCACCTGCTTCCTTTCTGTAGTCAGACAGAGCCAAGGTGTATCTGGTGCACTGTTCCATCAGAGCTATATCTTGATCTTTACAACATGGAACAGAGAAAGTTAATGAAGCACACATGCTGGCACACACATGCATCCACACACACACAACTCACACACACAGAATCTTATCTCCCCTCTCCTCTTGAACTGTCCTATTTGGATCTGAAGCAAAGGGTTCAGATAGACCCGTCACATTGAGCCCTCCACTCCTCCTCCGCTCCTTCCCTCCGCTCCTCCCCCGCTCCTTCCCTCCGCTCCTCCTCCGCTCCTTCCCTCCGCTCCTCCCCCGCTCCTTCCCTCCGCTCCTCCCCCGCTCCTTCCCTCCACTCCTCCTCCGCTCCTTCCCTCCGCTCCTCCCCCGCTCCTTCCCTCCACTCCTCCTCCGCTCCTTCCCTCCGCTCCTCCCCCGCTCCTTCCCTCCGCTCCTCCCCCGCTCCTTCCCTCCGCTCCTCCTCCGCTCCTTCCCTCCGCTCCTCCCCCGCTCCTTCCCTCCGCTCCTCCTCCTCCTCCTCCGCTCCTTCCCTCCGCTCCTCCCCGCTCCTTCCCTCCACTCCTCCTCCTCCGATCCTCCTCCGCTCCTCCCCGCTCCTTCCCTCCACTCCTCCTCCGCTCCTTCCCTCCACTCCTCCTCCTCTCTCTCCCTCCACTCCTCCACTCCTTCTCCGCTCCTTCCCTCCACCCCTCCTCTGCTCCTCCTCCGCTCTTCCGCCCCTCCACACCTCCACTCCTCCACTTCTCCACTCCTCCCTCCCTCCCTGTTATTCCTGTTGTCTTTGGAACTGCCATCAGCAACTGAAACTGGATATTTCAGGACCCCCAAAAAATGTACTAATAAAAATGTATCCTTGGAAGCAAATAAAAGCTCAGCGTATAACAACAGTTGCCTGTGTGCTTTTGGGGAAGAAGAGAAAACAAACTTCTTCTTCCCTCCTACAAAAACAGAGTGAAATAAAATAAAATAAATGTGTTGCATCTGATAATCTTCTCACTCAGAGAACAAACACACACATTGGAAAGTAAGCATATTAAATATGCCTGGGTAAAGGTCATGGAGAAATCCCACCTTCCTCCTACCGTCCCTGCTTGTTATGTACCCTGCTAACAATAACGAGTCCTTAAGACGTCCCCAGGACGTCATAAAATGGTCATCAGGACGTTGTTTCATGGTTCCTGGATTGTCCCGTGGACGTCACCAAAATACATTTTTAGGACATTATTGGAGCGTTGTGTCATTGTTCCCTGGAAGTTGTTGTCTACTTCCCGGTTTGTCCTGGGGACGTCACCTGATGGTCTAAAATAAACATACACATTTGACACAATTTGTCAAACTTTACATTGTGTATGTATATTCAAAATAAAATAATATCAAATTGCATTTGTCACATGCGCTGAATACAACACGTGTAGACCTTACAGTGAAATGCTTACAAGCCCTTAACCAACAATGCTTTAAGAAGTGAAGATTTTTTTTTAATAATAGATAAGTAAAAAAGATAAAATAGAAAAATAAAGTTAATAGTAAATAAACAGCAACAGTAAAATAACAAACGAGGACCCAAACGGGGTACCGGTACAGAGTCAATGTGCAGGGGCACCGGTTAGTCGAGTTAATTATGTACATGTAGGTAGAGTTAAACTGACTATGCATAGATTATAAACAGAGAGTAGCAGCAGCCTAAAAGAGGGGTCTGGGTAGCCATTTGATTAGCTGTTCAGGAGTCTTATGGCTCGGGGGTAGAAGCTGTTGAGAAGCCTTTTGGACGTAGACTTGGCACTCCGGTATCACTTGCCGTGCGGTAGCAGAGAGAACAGTCTATGACTTGGGTGGCTGGAGTATATGACAATTTCTAGGGCCTTCCTTTGACACCGCCGGGTATGGAGGTCCTGGATGGCAGGAAGCTTGGCCCCAGTGATGTACTGGGCTGTATGCACTAACCTCTGTAGTGCCTTGCGGTCGGAGGCCGAGCAGTTACCATACCAGGCAGTGATGCAACCAGTCAGGATGCTCTCGATGGTGCAGCTGTAGAACCTTCTGAGGATCTGAGGACCTATGCCAAATCTTCTCAGTCTCCTGAGGGGGAATAGGCCTTGTCTTTTCATAGAGTAATTATTATTCAACATGTCCTCACTTGGGATTTGAACACAAAGCTTCTTGGTTCACAGCATTCCAATTGTTGCACTTCAATGTAAATCTCAGCTCTGTTAAAAACACACGCAAGAAAAACTGTTATATTTATCATAGTGATTCAGAAGTAATATTAAGACTTGATCATTTGCCCCACCAACATTAGACAACTATACTAAAAAGGTGGGGATCGTTTGAGAAGTCTGAGTTTGAGTTTGAGTTTATTTTTATTTTTACAGGGACAGTGCACATTAATAAACGTTTCAGTAAAAGTGCCGGTTTTAGCCAGCCGGCTAATTTTCAACCGAAGTCCCTGGGCAGGTTATTAAAAACAATTACAATACAGACAATCAATGAGCACACGCAGAGCAACACAGGACAAGCAAGACATAGCATGCAGACATAGCAACAGTCCGTTCTAGTTTACTGTTTTGTAATTGATCATGTTGTAATTGTTAAAATATTTTTACACTGTTACAGCTGAGCAGTGTAGCATTTACCTTAAAACCCTCATATAATTTAATTTCTTCACTTTTAAATGGTTTGGGACACTTTGGACAATCAGGGGACCTACAGTGGACCATGACACAACGTTCTTAGAACGTTCTCAGAGCGTCAGAGGGGTAACGTCACGTAGAAAACCTTAAGGGACCTAATCGGGAAATATCGCCGATATGTGCTGAGGATGTCCCCTGTTTCCTGGGTAGCCATTTTTATTCTGCAAATATTACTCTGTGACAGTTTGGCTTGATCTGAGTTAGGCTGTAGTGTAATATGTTAAGTTAATTCCAGTTAAATGTCAAGGGGAAATGTTGGTCAGGTTTTCCCTTCTCCGATCGAAGCAATCTGTACCATGTAAAGTGAGCAAAATCCATAACAATAATTTTAATAACCTTGTCTCACAACAATAGTTATGCCTGATTTGTTTATCGTAAAATGTCAGTCATTTTCCAAATCATTCCGGGAACCTTTTCAAACCTCACACACAACATTATGATATTGACTTGTTATACAAGCTTGTTGTGGTGATGTGTAAACTGTTGTCAAGTGTAAAACCTTCACCCTGAATACATCAGTCTATTGATTAAATAAACCCAAAGATTTTTGGGGGGTTATTTCAATTCGTTTTACCAGAGTTCACTGCTCGTTACCATGCTATGTGCTGATTGATTTCAAACAATATGTATTGACTCAGACTCTAGCGCTCTACAGGTTGTATGAGAGGACTCAGACTCTAACGTCATACTGGTTGTATGAGAGGACTCAGACTCTAACGTCATACTGGTTGTATGAGAGGACTCAGACTCTAACGTCATACTGGTTGTATGAGAGGACTCAGACTCTAGCGCTCTACAGGTTGTATGAGAGGACTCAGACTCTAGCGCTCTACTGGTTGTATGAGAGGACTCAGACTCTAACGCTCTACTGGTTGTATGAGAGGACTCAGACTCTAGCGCTCTACTGGTTGTATGAGAGGACTCAGGCTCTAATTCCCTACTGATTGTATGAGAGGACTCAGGCTCTAATTCCCTACTGGTTGTATGAGAGGTCTCAGGCTCTAACGCCCTACTGGTTGTATGAGAGGACTCAGACTCTAGCGCTCTACTGGTTGTATGAGAGGACTCAGACTCTAACGCCCTACTGGTTGTATGAGAGGACTCAGACTCTAACGCCCTACTGGTTGTATGAGAGGACTCAGACTCTAGCGCTCTACTGGTTGTATGAGAGGACTCAGGCTCTAATTCCCTACTGATTGTATGAGAGGACTCAGGCTCTAATTCCCTACTGGTTGTATGAGAGGTCTCAGGCTCTAACGCCCTACTGGTTGTATGAGAGGACTCAGACTCTAGCGCTCTACTGGTTGTATGAGAGGACTCAGACTCTAGCGCTCTACTGGTTGTATGAGAGGACTCAGACTCTAGCGCTCTACTGGTTGTATGAGAGGACTCAGGCTCTAATTCCCTACTGGTTGTATGAGAGGACTCAGGCTCTAATTCCCTACTGGTTGTATGAGAGGTCTCAGGCTCTAATTCCCTACTGGTTGTATGAGAGGACTCAGGCTCTAACACCCTACTGGTTGTATGAGAGGACTCGGACTCTAGCGCTCTACTGGTTGTATGAGAGGACTCAGACTCTAGCGCTCTACTGGTTGTATGAGAGGACTCAGACTCTAACGCTCTACTGGTTGTATGAGAGGACTCAGACTCTAGCGCTCTACTGGTTGTATGAGAGGACTCAGGCTCTAATTCCCTACTGATTGTATGAGAGGACTCAGGCTCTAATTCCCTACTGGTTGTATGAGAGGTCTCAGGCTCTAACGCCCTACTGATTGTATGAGAGGACTCAGACTCTAGCGCTCTACTGGTTGTATGAGAGGACTCAGACTCTAACGCCCTACTGGTTGTATGAGAGGACTCAGACTCTAGCGCTCTACTGGTTGTATGAGAGGACTCAGACTCTAACGCCCTACTGGTTGTATGAGAGGACTCAGACTCTAGCGCTCTACTGGTTGTATGAGAGGACTCAGGCTCTAATTCCCTACTGATTGTATGAGAGGACTCAGGCTCTAATTCCCTACTGGTTGTATGAGAGGTCTCAGGCTCTAACGCCCTACTGGTTGTTTGAGAGGACTCAGACTCTAGCGCTCTACTGGTTGTATGAGAGGACTCAGACTCTAGCGCTCTACTGGTTGTATGAGAGGACTCAGACTCTAGCGCTCTACTGGTTGTATGAGAGGACTCAGGCTCTAATTCCCTACTGGTTGTATGAGAGGACTCAGGCTCTAATTCCCTACTGGTTGTATGAGAGGTCTCAGGCTCTAATTCCCTACTGGTTGTATGAGAGGACTCAGGCTCTAACGCCCTACTGGTTGTATGAGAGGACTCAGACTCTAGCGCTCTACTGGTTGTATGAGAGGACTCAGACTCTAGCGCTCTACTGGTTGTATGAGAGGACTCAGGCTCTAATTCCCTACTGGTTGTATGAGAGGACTCAGACTCTAGCGCTCTACTGGTTGTATGAGAGGACTCAGACTCTAGCGCTCTACTGGTTGTATGAGAGGACTCAGACTCTAACGCTCTACTGGTTGTATGAGAGGACTCAGACTCTAGCGCTCTACTGGTTGTATGAGAGGACTCAGGCTCTAATTCCCTACTGATTGTATGAGAGGACTCAGGCTCTAATTCCCTACTGGTTGTATGAGAGGTCTCAGGCTCTAACGCCCTACTGGTTGTATGAGAGGACTCAGACTCTAGCGCTCTACTGGTTGTAATGAGAGGACTCAGACTCTAACGCCCTACTGGTTGTATGAGAGGACTCAGACTCTAGCGCTCTACTGGTTGTATGAGAGGACTCAGACTCTAACGCCCTACTGGTTGTATGAGAGGACTCAGACTCTAGCGCTCTACTGGTTGTATGAGAGGACTCAGGCTCTAATTCCCTACTGATTGTATGAGAGGACTCAGGCTCTAATTCCCTACTGGTTGTATGAGAGGTCTCAGGCTCTAACGCCCTACTGGTTGTATGAGAGGACTCAGACTCTAGCGCTCTACTGGTTGTATGAGAGGACTCAGACTCTAGCGCTCTACTGGTTGTATGAGAGGACTCAGACTCTAGCGCTCTACTGGTTGTATGAGAGGACTCAGGCTCTAATTCCCTACTGGTTGTATGAGAGGACTCAGGCTCTAATTCCCTACTGGTTGTATGAGAGGTCTCAGGCTCTAATTCCCTACTGGTTGTATGAGAGGACTCAGGCTGTAACGCCCTACTGGTTGTATGAGAGGACTCAGACTCTAGCGCTCTACTGGTTGTATGAGAGGACTCAGGCTCTAATTCCCTACTGGTTGTATGAGAGGACTCAGGCTCTAATTCCCTACTGGTTGTATGAGAGGTCTCAGGCTCTAATTCCCTACTGGTTGTATGAGAGGACTCAGGCTGTAACGCCCTACTGGTTGTATGAGAGGACTCAGACTCTAGCGCTCTACTGGTTGTATGAGAGGACTCAGACTCTAGCGCTCTACTGGTTGTATGAGAGGACTCAGGCTCTAATTCCCTACTGGTTGTATGAGAGGACTCAGGCTCTAATTCCCTACTGGTTGTATGAGAGGTCTCAGGCTCTAATGCCCTACTGGTTGTATGAGAGGACTCAGACTCTAGCGCTCTACTGGTTGTATGAGAGGACTCAGACTCTAACGCCCTACTGGTTGTATGAGAGGACTCAGACTCTAACGCCCTACTGGTTGTATGAGAGGACTCAGACTCTAGCGCTCTACAGGTTGTATGAGAGGACTCAGACTCTAGCGCTCTACTGGTTGTATGAGAGGACTCAGACTCTAACGTCATACTGGTTGTATGAGAGGACTCAGACTCTAACGGAGTGAAGCATGCATAGGTAGAGATGGGAATCTGAGCTGCTTCATCCTGGGAGAGAAAACAGTGCCAACAGGATCACCCCCCAAGTTACCCCCTGGCTAGCTTGAACACAGAGACACAATCACACACACAGACACAATCACACACACACACAGACACAATCACACACACAGAGACACAATCACACACACAGACACAATCACACACACAGAGACACAATCACACACACAGAGACACAATCACACACACAGAGACACAATCACACACACACAGAGACAAAATCACACACACAGAGACACAATCACACACACAGAGACACAATCACACACACACAGAGACACAATCACACACACAGACACAATCACACACAGAGACACAATCACACCACATAGAGACAAAATCACACACACAGATACACAATCACACACACAGAGACACAATCACACACACAGACACACACATGCACGCAAACACGCACAAGCACACCTGCACACGCACACACTAACACACACACAAGATATCATACAATACCCTGTTATCATTGGAACCTATCAGGCATTCAGCATAATGTTTTGTACCCGCAGAATGAATGGGAATGTTGTCTCTGGTTCTCTTCAAACAGAGTGGGACAGGCACATGTAACTGATTCTCAACAAACAACATGAGGTAGGCCTGGGAGTCAAAGACGGATCGTTCCCAGATCAGGCAGGTTTGCTTTTACCATTGTCTATGTTAGCGAGTGGCTGGTCCACTGTGATGGCAGAGGGTTTGATATCCAGTGTACGTAGCAGTTGAACAAAAGGTATCCACTTGACTGAGATCTAAAGCACACACAGATGTCTCGGTCGTTTGTGCCGCGGTCGGTGGGTTTGACGTGCAGTAGCCTCCGTTTGTTGTGCGGGGGTCTTCAAAGCATTCCTTTTGACGTTATAGAAACGGCAGGTAGTGTACACTCAAATATAAGTATGGGCATAAATAACATCAATGGATTTTAGATGAAGTCATACCAGATAAAACAGAGGACTTTTTCTCTGCATTCTGAGGCAGATTATGACTGGTACAGGATCCTGGACATTACTTACTTTTTGTTTTGTTGCCATTTTAAACATGTGAACTTTTTAAGTGCTTTAAAAGTACTTAGAGAGCAGTGGGGCGCTAGTATTTACATCACGACATACAGTAGTATTTACATTACAATGTACAGTAGTATTTACATTACAATGTACAGTAGTATTTACACCACAATATACAGTAGTATTTACCCCACAATATACAGTAGTATTTACATTACAAAGTACAGTAGTATTTACACCACAATATACAGTACCATTTACATCACGATATACAGTAGTATTTACATTACAATGTACAGTAGTATTTACACCACAATATACAGTACCATTTACATCACGATATACAGTAGTATTTACATTACAATGTACAGTAGTATTTACACCACAATATACAGTACCATTTACATCACGATATACAGTAGTATTTACATCGCAATATACCATAGTATTTAAATAACAATATACAGCAGTATTTACATCACAATGTATAGTAGTATTTACACCACAATATACAGTACCATTTACATCACAATATACAGTAGTATTTACACCACAATATACAGTAATATTTACATCGCAATGTAGAGCAGTATTTACATCACAATATACAGTAGTATTTACCCCACGATATACAGTAGTATTTACATCGCAATGTACAGTAGTATTTACATCACAAAATACAGTAGTATTTACACCACAATTTTCAGTATTATTTACAATGCAATATACAGTAGTATTTACACCATGACATGCTGTTCTATGTCATAAACATATCAATCAACCACATTAAAGTCCATCCTCCCCCCCAAAAAAGGCCCATTCAAAACCAACAAACACATAAACAGCTGAGCTACTGTAGCCTAAGCAATTCAAATCCCACGGAAAGCCTTTTTGAAATCTGACAACGCTGTGATTTTGCCATGAAGCAGAGCTTTTGATAACTATGCAACACTTGTATATTGATGAATGTTTAATAATTTAACTTTTGGATTTTGAATTTGGCGCCTTACATTTCACCGGGTAGTGTCGGGAGTGGGCGCCAGCGCCCCACTGCTCCCTAAGTGGTTTTAAGTGATGCAGAAAGGGAGGAGAGTAGGGTCAAAGAGGCAAAGTAAGAAGACAGGAGGGAGAAGGATTAGCAGAAGAAAGAAAGGATAGAACAGGAGAGAGTAGCAGTAGAAGAGAGAGAAAATTGCATCCATGCATGACCATCTGGGTAGGAGATGAGTGGGTAGGGTTGGAGGAGAGATGGAGAGAAAAGGAAACAAATTAGTGATCAGAGACATGGAGAGGGGTTGCAGTGAGATTCATAGGCGAGCAGCCTCTAGTGAAGATGAGGTCAACCATATTGCTTGTCTTGTGAGTGAGAGGTGACTGGGAAAGAGTGAGGTCAAAAGAGGAAAGGAGGTGGAAAAAATAATTGAAGTCCGGTTGAAGTCACCCAGTAAGATGAGTTTTGAGCCATCGTCGGGAAATTAGCTTATAAAGGTGTCAAGCTCGTTGAAGAACTCTCCAAGGGCACCTTGTGAGCGATAGATGACAACAATGTTAATCTTCAGTGGACAAGTGACTGCATGGAATTCAAATGAGGAGATAGACAGGCTAGAGAAGGGGGAAAATAAATTGAAAATCTCCACTTAGGAGAAATGAGTATCCCTGTGCCACCACCGCGACGCACAGATGCTCTCAGACTATGAGAGCACACAGTTAGATGACGAGAGAGCAGCTGGAGTAGCAGTGTTCTCTGGGGTACTCCATGTCTCCGTCAGGGCAAAAAGGGTAGGGACTGAAGGGTAATATAGGCTGAGATGAACTCATCTTTATTGATGCAGATCGGCAGTTCCAAACGCTGCCGGAGACTAGGAATACCACATGGGATGTGCACAGGGGGAACACTAAATTAGACGGGTAAAAGCCATTGGGTAGGAAAGGTCTGTAAAAACTATAGAGTGAGAAGTGAACTGGGATGGGGAAACACATGAAGCTTCAACTAAGCAAAATTAGATCATCAGAAAATATCTAGGTTAGATATTAAAGTGAGAGAGTGGTGTGGAGCTTTCCTCTGATAACTCTGCAGAACAACACAGCAGAACACCTTTGTTTCAGACAAAACAAATTAGCAAGACTGTTGCACAAATAGGCCTGAGACTAGTCTAAGTACACAACGACAGTCTGAAGTACTGACCAATCAGACAGTTCAAACAGCAATGATTTGGTAGGCTCCTAGGTAAAACACAGCACTTAAATTCAATTGCCCTAGAAAAAACAATTTCTCGCATGTAATAGCCTTCAATTCTCAGAACAAGAATAGACTGACGAGTTTCAGAATAAAGTTCTTTGTTTCTGGCCATTTTTGAGCCTGTAATCGAACCCACAAATGCTGATGCTCCAGATACTCAACTAGTCTAAAGAAGGCCAGTTTTACTGCTTCTTCAATCAGGACAACAGTTGTCAGCTGTGCTAACATGATTGCAAAATTGTTTTCTAATGATCAATTAGCCTTTTAAAATGATAAACTTGGATTAGCCATCACAACGTGCCATTGGAACACAGGAGTAATGGTTGCTGATAATGGGCCTCTGTACGCCTATGTAGATATTCCATAAAAAAATCTGCCGTTTCCAGCTACAATAGTCATTTACAACATAAACAATGTCTACACAGTATTTCTGATCAATTTGATATTATTTTAATGGACAAGAAATGTGCTTTTATTTAAAAAACAAGGACATTTCTAAGTGACCCCAAACTTTTGAACGGTAGTGTTTATAATCGAGCACACAGCCATGCAATCTCCATAGCCAAAGATTGTCAGTAGAATGGCCTTACTGAAAAACTCAGTGACATTCAACGTGGCACCGTCACAGGATGCCATCTTTCCAACAAGTGAGTTCATTACATTTCTCTCCTGCTAGAGGTGCCACGGTGAACTGTAGGTGTTGTTATTGTGAAGTGGAAACGTCTAGGAGCAACGGCTCAGCCATGAAATGGTAGGCCACACAAGCTCACCGAACAGGACCGTTGAGTTTTGAAGCGCGTTGCGTGTAACAATCGTCTGTCCTCGGTGGGACCACACACACTACTGAGTTGCAAACTGCCTCTGGAAGCAACGTCAGCACAAGAACGCCGACTGCGGGCAACATCGCTCAACATATGTGACCGACATCACTAATGCTCTTGTGGCTGGATGGAAGCAAGTCCCCCGCAGCAATGTTCCAACATCTAGTGGAACGCCTTCTCAGAAGAGTAGAGGCTGTTATAGCAGCGAAGGGAGGGACCAACTCCATATTAATGCACATGATTTTGGAATGAGATGTTCGACGAGCAGGTGTTCACATTCCTTTGGTTATGTAGTGTATATACACACTCTTGTGTCTGTGTACATATGTTGTTAATATTGAGGTTTGCTGCATTGCAACAGGCTTAAATTAATATCATATCAGTTTTCCTCTGAGGAGACCAATCTATTTAAACCACAGATCCTTGGTTGATGCAGTAGTGGTGGGCGGGGAGTAGAGAGGAGAGGAGGGGAGAGGAGAGGGGAGGCAAGCCGGGTAGAGAGAAGAGGAGTAGAGAGAAGAGGAGTAGAGAAAAGAGGAGAAGAAGAGGGGAGAGGTAAGGCGAGGAGAGGCTGGAAGAGGAGAGGAGGGAGAGCAGAGGAGAGGAGAGGAGAGGTAAAGAGGGAAGAGGAGAGGAGAGGAGAGGTAAAGAAGAGAGGGGCGGGAGAGCAGAGGAGAATTAAACAAAAGGGAAGGTGACGGGAGAGGAGAGGAGAGGAGATCAGGGGAGAAGAGTGGAGAGGAAGGGAAATCCAATTAAGTAAAATCCAATATGAAGCATGTTTGCTACATTGGCCCTGCCATGCTTTTGCATGTCAGATTGCTTTATTCTAGTTGGTTTGTTTTTTGAAAACCCACAGTATACACAGCTGTGGACTGTGGTTATATTCATGACAAATAATGAACCCACCATAACTGCATACCGAACACTCAGTTTGACTATGCTCGATGGAAGAGTGGAAAAAAGGATACTCAGGATGTCTCTATAGCCTAAACCAGGGCCAATTGGGGGGCAATCATCCAAATGAATGACAGACTGAATTTGGACAGACTCGGTCTCTAGCCTGTCTGTATTGTCATTCCCATCGGTGGCCTGCATAGAAAGAGTCTTCAGAGACTTCAAAGGCTTCAATCCATTCTCATTATGACGTCATGACGGTTTGGCTGAAGATTCACCTCGATATTTCATTCCATACATCTCATCTGGATGTTTATACACAGTGGGTGGTTAATTCCACACACACAGATATACTCACACACACACACACACACACACACACACACACACACACACACACACACACACACACACACACACACACACACACACACACACACACACACACACACACACACACACACACACACACACAGTTGAAGTCACACTCCACAAATTTCTTGTTAACAAACTATAGTTTTGGCAAGTCGGTTAGGACATCTACTTTGTGCATGGCACAAGTCATTTTCCCAATAATTGTTTACAGACAGATTATTTCACTTATAATTCATTGTATCACAATTCCAGTGGGTCAGAAGTTTACATACACTAAGTTGACTGTGCCTTTAAACAGCTTGGAAAATTCCAGAAAACTTGAGTCAAATTGAGGTGTACCTGTGCATGTATTTCAAGACCTACCTTAAAACTCAGTGCCTCTTTGCTTGACATCATGGGAAAATCAAAAGAAATCAGCCAAGACCTCAGAAAAAAAATCTGGTTCATCCTTGGGAGAAATTTCCAAATGCCTGAAGGTACCACATCCACCTTATTTGGGGGGGGGAGGATGGACTGTAATGTGGTTGATTGATATGTTTATGACAATGAGTTAGAACAGCATGTTGTGGTGTAAATAATACTGTATATTGCATTGTAAATAATACAGAAAATTGTGGTGTAAATACAGCAATGTAAATACTACTGTATATCATGGTGTAAATACTACTGTACATTGCGATGTCAATACTACTGTATATTGTGGTGTAAATACTACTGTATATCGTGATGTAAACACTACTGTACATTGTGATGTAAATACTACTGTATATTGTTATGTAAATACTACGGTATATTGCGATGTAAATACTACTGTATGTCAGGATGTAAATGGTACTGTATGTTGTGATGTAAATGCTACTGTACATTGTGATGTAAATACTACTGTATATCGTGATGTAAATGGTACTGTATATCGTGATGTAAATACTACTGTATATTGTGATGTAAATACTACTGTGTATTGTGGTGTAAATACTACTGTATGTCATGGTGTAAATAGTACTGTATATTGTGATGTAAATGTTACTGTATATTGTGATGTAAATACTACTGTGTATTGTGGTGTAAATACTACTGTGTATTGTGATGTAAATACTACTGTGTATTGTGATGTAAATACTACTGTATGTAATACCCTTGTTAGAACCAAGTATTGAGTTATTTGTTATAATTCATTGGTATTACATTTTAACAGGTGATTGAATTGATCCTTAATTGTTATATTGTTAATGCATTTATTTTGAATAAATATTTATTTAATGTAATAAGTTGGTTTACTTTTAAATTAAAGTTTTGACCAATAAGGTCACTTGTTAAGTTGTGGCCAATGGGAGAGTTGACCTGGTTAACGGGAGGCCTGGGGGAGAAAGAGAGACGTTGAGAAAGGATGGATGCTGAGATTATGACCGTTGGTGAAGAGGAATGATAAAAGAAGACGACAAAAAGTATAGAACAAGATACATACCTATCAAGATATGAAGGGAAATACCAATTTTATTTTATAGGAGAGTTGTTGTAATTTTTGTTGAGAGGGGACTCGGTGAAGACTGAAGCTACCGTCTCCTTGTGGAGGTGTTCGACAGCCTTGAGGTTGGCCTGGCATCGTGAGACACCAGGAGAGAATTTTTTGGGAGGGCTTGGCGAGTTCATGTTCCCATGGGGTGTCGGTTGCTGTGGACCATGTGAGGAAAACCTGCACGGAACTGTCATACTTCACTGAAGCAATATCTACATTACTGAGTAACCACAACGTGAGGTGCTTCTGGACTTTATGTGTGTCAACATTCTTTTTTGAGCTCCAACGCGTGCCAACGGGTTATTAAGCAATCTTTAAACAATTTGGACATGGGTTGTGCACGACTCATTGAGGTTTATTATTGATGTTGTGCTATGAAAATGTAATAATACACATTTGGACCTTATGTATGTTGTCTTGGTGGAGTCATTTAATGTTTCAATCTAATTTAATGCATGGGATAGATTATCCTGAAACAATAACATAAATCATTTCATCTGAAGATAATACACTATTGTCATAACCCTAGATAGTTTACAATAGGAATTCTTATTGGAGATGTCCTTCTCACCTAACATCCCATGCTGTTGAGATACTCTACATAAGTTCATATCGTGAGAGTCAAATTCGAGCCTGGTGAGAGGGTTACATGTATATCGTGGTGTAAATACTACTGTATATCGTGGTGTAAATACTACCGTATATCATGATGTAAATGCTATTTTATATTGTGATGTAAATACTACTGTATATCGTGGTGTAAATACTACCGTATATCATGATGTAAATGCTATTTTATATTGTGATGTAAATACTACTGTATATCGTGGTGTAAATACTACTGTATAGTGTGATGTAAATACTGCTGTATATTGTGATGTAAATACTACTGTATATCGTGGTGTAAATACTACTGTATATTGTGATGTAAATACTGCTGTATATTGTGATGTAAATACTACTGTATATCGTGGTGTAAATACTACTGTATATCGTGATGTCAATACTGCTGTATACTGTGATGCAAATACTACTGTGTGTCGTGGTGTAAACTGAAATGTAACTCATGATGTCTGACGTCACATGTAAAAGTGACAAGGGTTCATTGTTTGTCCATCAGATGTGACTCCACTCTTGTTCTTGTTCAATGTTCTTTGTTTTACTATATCCCTCACCCAGGATGCAAATACAATATACTTCTGTTTATTCCATCAACAATTGCCATCACCTTGGCTGTAGCACCGTCCTTTCCTGCATCCCTCACTGTGTTTTATATTGAGGGCTGGCCTGTTCTGTTCAGTCTGCAAGACCTGTATTGGCATTCCCTGATTAAACTTGTTAACCAGGAGTTTGTGGCTCTTCACTCCTTGAAGGATTTTGGCATGCTGTAAAGGTTAAGACCATTTTCCAACAGTGAGTGTAGAGTTTGTGAGTGATTGTATTTCATCACATTTATATTACTAGGATATATCATATTTGCATGGAACAAACGACACTGAACAACAATATTAATGCACCATGCAGCAATTTCAAATATTTTACTAAGTTACAGGTCATACGAGGAAATCAGTCAATTGAAATCAATTCACTATGCCATATATGAGTTTCACATGACGAAGAATAAAGATACGCATCTGTTGGTCACATACCTTGAAAAAGATTGGCCTTATAATGGACTTCAGGATCTAGTAATGTTATTTTTGTGCATTCAAATTGTTATCAAAGAAACACAATTGTGTTCGTTGTACGTAGTTTTTGCCTGCCCATACCATAACCCCACCGCCACCATGGGGCACTCTGTTCACAACGTTGACATCTGCAAATTGGTCACCCAAAGAGTGCCATACACATGGTCTGCGGGTTGTGAGGCCCGTTGGATGAACTGCCAAATTCTCTAAAACAATGTTGTAGACGGCTTATGATAGAGAAATTAAAATTAAATTATCTGGCAACAGCTCTGGTGGACATTCCTGCTGTCAGCATGCCAATTGCACGCTTCCTCAAAACTTGAGACATCTGTGGTATTGTGTTGTGTGACAAAACTGCCCATTTTAGTAGCCTTTTATTGTCCCCAGCACAAGGTGCACCTGCGTATTGATGCTGTTTAATTAGCTGCTTGATATGCTACACCTGTCAGGTGGACGGATTATCTTGGCAAAGGAGAAATGCTCAAGCTTTTTAAGCCTAGGCGTCCCGCTAGCAGGACAACTTCCGGTGAAACTGGAGG